>JAOVVB010000050.1:25900992-25921184 GCA_028570985.1 Heterobranchus longifilis | reverse complement strand
TTGCAATATCTTAATATTGCATTTTAGAATAATACATGTTCATGTTGTCTTTACATGTAAAGTATAAATTGGCCGAGTTTCAATGAAGTTATTTTCAATGACGTTATTTTGCACTCCTAAACTCTTGACCATGGAAGGCATCAGCAATGTCAGCACTGAATTCATTTTCTCATCGACAGGGAATTTTTTTTGGTTGCTATGCCACTCAGGAGCCCCAGTTCTTAAAGGTGACCTAATATGCAAAATTCATTATTTTAGTCATATTTAGATATTTAAATGCATCTCTAGTGCATGTGCACCAAAATACTGTAAATAAAAAAATAAATAACTTTCCCTGCTCTTTTTCTGTTTTTATTGGTAGGGGTTAAACAAGCCAATTGGATTTTTCCCTATTGTGACCTCATATAAGAAGAGTCCCTCTCCCAGCTTGTTGCTCTGTTCTCTAGGGGGTGTGTCTCATCAGTAGCTCATTTACATAGACACTGAAATGGCGTAGTCGAAAGAGGAGTGAAATAGCTTTGAGGCATGTTAAAATGCATTATCTGAGAGATTTTTCAGCTGAAGCATCAACACACAGCTTTATGGGAGCTTTGAGACCTGTCTTAACTTAAAACGTAAAATATGAGGTCTTTAAAGCGTTAGTAACATTTGACCGGTATTCTTAGCCCCAACACAAATATACTCTTTAATACTCAGAAAGAGAAAAAGCAAACATCAAATAGTACAAATAGTAACACTGCTTAGACTTTGGAGGCTTAAATAAATCAAGTATCATTCAATTTATTCATAACTGTAGTTTTTCCTTTTCGTTTTTTATTTTGCTTTTGCCTGATGCGTGCCGTATCCGCATGGTATAGCGCTGTTTAACGAATAGTTTATGATGCCGTTTACCATCATTTTAATGGTTTTCATATTCAAATATTACTAATAAAAAAATTTAAGCTATTACCTGAATAATAAAGATCTCTAAATGCTATTTTTGGAAGAAATTACCCAGTGAGCAACACTGCTCAGAAAACTCATTATGAGATGTTGATGAGGATTTATAAAATGTCAATGTATTTACACAATAAAAGGCTAAATATAACTACAGCCTCAGGTATCTGTCAGACATTTTTATAAGCTGGAAATAAATTGCCTAAACCAGTGCCAACACAATGCAGGAAAAAAATAATAAAAATTTGGAAACTCACCATCTTCAGGGTCGATTATCTCCACCGTTGCTGTCTGGGGGAACTCAAGCGCCCCCATTACAGGCTCAGACAGAACAATCTGGAAGGTTTCCGCCTGTTCGTACAGGTGGTCGCCGAGGATCCGGACCTTCCAGGTGGCAGTGGTCTGGCCTGGGTTGAACTGGACCTGTTTCTGGGCTTTGCCGCGAAAATCTTTGTCTTTCGCTGGTGTGCCATCTCTGGTTCCCATACCGTTGGAGTGGAAACAGGTTGGCATGAATTAGAACCAATGTCGAAAAAAACCAAAAAGAAATGAGAAATGTTTTACTGCGACGAGCTGCAAAGTGCCTTAAGATACAATTAAAAAATTGTTTGTTTATGTAACCTCGGCAGCAACCTCGTTTCCCTTCTCATCTGTTCCAACCACTATGCATTAAGCATCACCAGTATACTAATCACTGGCTTGATCATCTGTCATCATCTGCACATGTTTCTCACCTGTTGATGCCTTACAATGTTTTTTTTTTAACGCTTGAAACAATCATAACAACCAAACAACATTCCTCTAAAACTTTTCAGGTACAGGGAATGGACTGAAAACCAGAGTCAAAAACAAGAGCCGAAAAAAGTCCTTCAGGAAGCTTGGAGAACTATTCCTCAAGAGTACATTAAAAATACAAGAAAATCTGTCTCTTTGCAAGCAAAATATGAAGAAATGATGGGTGGCTCAAGACTCTTGCACAGCACTGTAGTTAAACAAAATGACTGCCGAGAGCTTCTGGCCAAACCTCCAGTACCCGAAATGAAATGAGCTGTATTTGAATGTGACTGTCCACTGGGGTTTGGTGGACATGGACGACTGACAAAGGCTTCATCGTGCCAGCTGGATCATTGCAGGGTTGCCAAGCTTTCTTTGACAGCTGGCAAGACCATACACAGCATGGGCACTGTGGTAATTAAACCAGTTGCCTAGCCTACAGCAACGGTCACAACACAAGCGAGTAAACAGAAGCGACTTGAAAGTATAATAAATTAACAGCATATATTAGATACGGGTCTTTCTGTTGGAGATTAATTCATAAGGACAGAAGGTGGGAAGAAGAGAGGGTTGCTAAAGTAAAGAGAGACAAAATTTAGGAGGCGTACCGATATGCTATTGCACACATGGAGAATTTGGACCCTTAAAAAAAAAAAGGAGAACCTGTACTTTGAAGAAAAAGGGAAAAAATGCTTTGATATGGAAAAAAACAGACATGGGAGAGAGGATGAGTCCTGCCTCTATCTGCCCCCACACGTGCCTGGATAAAACTAAATTAGCCCAACAGGGCCTGAAAAAAGGCAGTCTTCTGTTTGAAGAGAAAGAGGAAATGACTGCTTTCAAATTATATCATCTTCTCAGCAGGAGAACTTCAGAGGGGCAAGCAACAGGTCGATGAAGGGTTGGAATTAAAACAAAAAAACAAAAAAACCTGTGGTCTGCACACTCAGAGTGGAGGAGTGAATTATCAGCAGGTGAATCTAACCTTGTGAGAACAAGTGGTGGTCCACCTGCGCAGGTGCTGGAGACTCAAGCCTGCTTCAGGAACCAGTTGTTATTTTCTCACAGCTGGATGTGAAGATTCGTCTCTCCACGACCACCCAAATTAAAATTTAATTGGGGTAGTTGCACAGACTTTATAAAGAGCCTTGGTTTTTCATTTGATCAGTTTGCACTTCAGAGGTTAAGACCTTTAATCTCAAACTCTTTTAACTTCTCCTGAATAAACATTCCCACTACTATCATGGCTCATTATTCTAAAATTCAGCAAGGATTAAAAAAAAAAAAAAGCTTTTTCCATCCATGCATTAGAGACTTTAAAAGCAGGCTTGTAACCCTGCAGACTTTATTAGCTTTTAAATATTAATCCCTGAAACCAAGAACTAACTAAAACCCACTTTCAGTTTTGGATGGTTTGTGATTTTTGCCTTCGAAACAGGAAAAGGGGTGACTCTAGCTACTGGCCACAAGGTCTTGAGTTCAAGCCCTTGTACTGCCCAGCAACCACTAGTGGGGCCTTAACTTTTTCTGCTACAAGTGGGATGCATCAAGGCAGACCTTGTCCTATGAGTTAGTACTGTATATATTATTATACTCAAAAAAACTTGTCTTCTATACTATGCCAGTCTCTCTGCTGATTCTACCTACAGCCTTCAAACATTTCTCTAGAGCAGCAAAACCCTAAAGCGTACCGATGGTGCTACAGTAGCTAGAGGCTTGAACTTTCTTTTAGATCCAAACCAACACAAATCAGAAACCTGAGCAGGAAAATCAGCAGCCAGATTTTGTCAGGTCAAAGCTGACACGCGTAAGCTGCACTCCAAACCCTGGAAGATTCATCTAATGAGCAAAAGATGCTTTTTTTTCCCTTTTTTTCTCAAGATCCTCAAGTAAGATGCTCTTTTCCAGAGGGAACCAGAGTGTTCAGCTACTGTACCTTTTATACCGACTTTCTCTTTCCTAGAACCTTAGGTTGTTAACATTGCCTACACAGGGGACACACTGCTTAGCACTTCCTTTCATTTACAGTTTACCTTTCAGCACTTCATTACTGACTCTGTAAAATAGCTCCAGCTTCAGGGGGAATAATTTTTATTTGTGCCATTTAAATGTAGCAAATAGGATATTAAATCTTGCGCCATCTCTGTTTACTCCTAATGGTAGAAAATGTCATATACTTGTGTGTTTTCCCCGAAAAGAAATCACTGAATGCGTCTAATTATACTGTACACTTTTCATAGGGAACAGAATATGTACTACACTTTAACTGTTGCCATTACTATAATGAGGAGAGAATTGGAGAAATTAATCAGCACTGAGGCTATTTTTGCCAACCGAGCATCTGGTGTCTTGTCTTGTTTAAAGTCAATATACTACTTCTTTAAACATTGCTTGGCAATTTAAATCACACATTCACATTTGGTAATTAGGAAAATGAGATAGAGAACGAGTTCACTAATGGCTTAATCCTGCCCTCTGTCCACAGTAGAAAAAACAAGAACAACTTGAAGTTTGCCTGCCATCGACGATTCTAGTAAACCCCAAGAGGCTAGCCCTGAGAAAACAGACTGACCAACAGCAGCTCAAAAGAGCTCAGGGAATTGATAAGCACATAAAAAAATGGCATTTCATGATTTTCCGGTCTTTAAGTCAGTAACCTTTTATAATAAGCCATTGCACTTTCTTTCAGCAGATGGAAAAAGATGAGTTCTTTGGACTGTCCTCCTGAGGGAACTCTCGGAGGTTTCAAACAGAAACTGTTTATAAAGCTTAAAACATTAAACACCCAAAGAACTCATACATACACACACACGGAGGGGCAAAAAAGTATTTAGTCAGCCATCAAATGTGTAAGTTCTCCCACTAATAAAGATGAGAGAGGCCTGTAATTTTCATAATAGGTATACCTCAACTATGGTCTAATGAATCGTGAAATGAACCGTGAAACATTGGGAAAAGGTCATGTGGTGTACCGTGCCCAGGTTTAGCCTGTTCCAGAGTGATTCCAGGAAAGTTTTTCCATCAGTGGATTTTTTTTTCCCCTGTTGGCTCGGGCATATTCCCAGATGAGAATGTTAGGACTGTTCGGGCTCAAATTGTGAAAGAGTGGTTCAGGGATCATAAAACATTCTTTTAAACAACATTTAACAAATAATGCAATCAATCAATCAATCAATCAATCAATCCATAAATCAATCAATAAACCAAAAGGTCTAGACATCTAGACACTACTAACAGAACTCTACTTAACACAACAACAAATATCTCTTTATTTGTTAAATCACTTTAAAAAAAATTATTATTAGATGTGGATTATATTTAAATATAACTTATGTTTCATTTGGAACTACTGTCAGATATGTGCTTGTACTGAACAATTCTGGAAAAAGTCCTATGGTTTACTCTTTATGATGTATATTCTTCTTAGTTATAATGATGTGCAAAATGTCTTATGGATGCAATAAAACATTATATTAAAGTGCTCCAATAAGTAAGCTAACAACTATTAAAACCACAAATACATGATTCCACTTACTGACGAACGAGGTCTCGCCGAGGTAACCCCTCCGTCTCAAAACCACCTCCAAGAACTTGGCCTCTTCATCCACCACGTAATACTCCTTCTCCAGGGAGATCCAAGCCCAGGTCAGCCTGAACTGCTGGTTCTTCAGCTTGTTTCCTCCTGCACACAACCACAATCATACTTGATTTCATGCTGACACTATTCTTGCTACACTAATCAGGAACTGATGCAAAAAAAAAAAAAAAAAAAGCTCCTCAGGGCTTACTGCAATTAGAGCAAAGGACTGTGATGAATCAGTCATTACAGGAACTGACAACCAGCAAGGAAAAAAAAAAAACATTTCGGATAATGTTGTGCTTTTAACCTTGTAGAAAGTTCTGTTAAAATGTTCTAAACTCAAGTCAAGTGTCTAATATTAGGTTAGTTTAGCTAAATCTTTAATGATGATCCAAAAGGCACTCCATGGTTTGGATACGTTTCAGAAGGACTGACTTTTTCCATATACTGTACAGTATAGTTTTTTGTTCCCCATTTTAAACTGGATATTTTTTTTTCAAAGCATAAAGGAAATGGTGAAAAGTGGAAAAGCAAAAGCAGCAACGAATGCAGAAGGGAATGCAAACCAATACTAAGAAATTGTAAAAGTCAATTAAAATGTTTTTACTCCATGTATTGCTCATATTTTTTTTTCAATGATTCATGCTGAATACAAAAAAAGGAAAAAAAAAGTACATACTTAAGTCATATTAAACTTTTAGATCCCACTGTACAGCTGTTCTGTAATGTTATTAGAGAACAAAGCACAAATCAGACACAAGGTCTCTACACTAAAAATCCCCTGAGCACCACACCTTACTTTAATATCAACTGATTCCTTTGATCTTTATTATTATACAGTCTTCGGCTGCGCAAGTTGCTCTTGATCGTCAGCAGGTTCACATGACTAAATATACCCTCGCCAGCCAATTCAATAGGTGCACATTGCTAATACTGGGTTTTTGCCTTCAGAACTGCCTTAATTCTTTGTGGCACTGATTCAAGAAGGTGCTGGAAACATTCCTAAGAGCTTTTGGTCCATATTGGCAAGATAGCATCATGCAGTTGCTGCAGATGTGTTGGCTCAGTTTGCGGTTTTTAGCTGACAGGAGTGGGACCAGTTGTAGTCGTCTGCTGCTGTAGCCCATCTGCTAAAAAGTTCGACGTGTTGTGCGTTTAAAGATGCACTTCGGCAAACCTTGGGTGTAATGAGATGTTACTTGAGTTACTTTAGTCTTTCTCCCAAATCAAACAAGTCGGCCATTCTCTGGCACCAACAAGGCATTTTCACCCAGAGAACTGCCACTCACTGGATATTTTCTCTCTTGCAGAACATTCTCTGTGAACCCAAAAGATGGTTGTGTGTGAAAATCCCAGTGGATCAGCAGTTTCGGAAATATTCCGACCAGCCCGTCTGCCAACCGCCAGCCGTGTCATGTTCAAGGTCATATAAATTACCTTTCTTCTGATACTTGGTTTGGACTTCAGCAGATGGTCGAGACCATGTCTACATGCCTAAATGCATTTAGATGCTGTCATGTGATCGGCTGGTTAGATACCTTCAAACAGGCGTACCGAATGAAGTGCTGGTCAGCTATAAGTGTTGCATAACTTAACATAAAGCATCACTTCTCTGATGAGTCCATGTAAATATTGCGCATGTCTTATTCACACTTCAAAACCAGCAGTTAGTTTGGTTTCGAACAGATTTTTGTGGAAGACAATAAAAGGATTGAGAGCTTCTTGGAGTTTCTACTTATACTGACGAAATTCCCAGAGGATATAATGCAAGCTTTACCAACATATTGATTTGGATGGCACCCAGGATTATTTCTACTGCTCATTTTCCACAAATTGGACAGGACAAAAATCCAAGGGATACTCTGACAATAATCTTGTCACCCCAGATAAACACAAATCCATTCCAAATAGGGTTTTAGTCAATGAAAATCTCACTTAGGAATAAAAGGAGGAATCCACTTGAGTGAGAAAAGAGAGATCACGAGGAGAAGGGGAACAGAGATTGGTGGACGCTAAATGAGTGTCTCGTCTGGATACACTGTTCCAGGCTATCAGTGGACCGTAGACTGAGAGTTTGGCAGCACTACACAAGCACTAACCTCACAGCAATCTCCCCATGTCCTCCCCTCGGTTGTCATGCTCGGTAAACCAGTCACGTCTCACTATGTCCATTTCCCTTTCATGAAAAGGGCGAGGCACAGACGTTCACCCTGCCGTGTCTGGGTGTTTTAATGTTTGTGTCTGCGTCTGTGTGTGTGCATAAATACTGCCTGATAGCACCTGTTCATGGCTCCTTTATGTGGTCAGATTGACTACCTACTGGGAATTCACTTTGGGGAAAAAAAAAAGCTGCTCATGACACACAGGGTCCGTGTTGACAAACGTCCATGGCACATGCACAGAACAAAACATGGCATGGATATAATACCATAAGTGCATCAGCAATGAAACAACATCCTAAGTTTCCCAATCAACTCAAGCTGATGTCCTTGTTGCTCGACAGCTCTGAGAGAGGCCCTTCGATCAAAGCTGCTCAACAAATCCGTGACTGAGGTGATCAAACCCGGACTGGTATAAGAAAAGATCTCATGAATGATGAGAAAAAAGGAGCTCGATAATACTCCCCCACTCAGACAACAGAAAAAGCGTGACTGCTAAAAGGTTCAAGAGAAGAAGGGAAACTACCTGGCTTAGTCTGCTATTTGTAGAATAATTGCTTTCGTCAACATGCTTTTGATGAAAGAGAAGTCGAGATTTTTTTTATACTACACGAATACAATGATTTTTCAAATGGTACATTGGTTGCTGTCAGACATGCAGAATGTAAAAAGAAATTGCACTGAAAAGTAGATTGTGCGGTGGTGTGGGAAATCCTGTCATATGTCTCTATGCCTGGGTTCAAACACACAATCAACAATTACAAATAAACCAGGGTTGAGTGTTTTTTTCTCCGCACATTAACATATTTTGATAAAAAAGTGGTGCTGTGGCGGCAGGGTGTCGCCTTGCACCTCCAATTTCCCTTTTCGCCTCAGGGTCTGTGTGCATGCAGTTTGCATGTTCTCCCCCTGCTTGGTGGGTCTCCTCCGGGTACTCCGGTTTCCTCCCACAGTCCAAAGACATGCAGATTAGGCTAACTACCGTTCCCAATAAGTCCGTAGTGTGTTCAGTATATGTGTGTGCCCTGCAACGGATTGGCATCCCATCCAGAGTGTACTGTACCCCCTTGACCCTGTATACAGTCTAACGTGGTATAGACGGTGAGTGTTCAGTGGTAAAAGTAGTTTTAAATGCTTACCATGTTGCAAAAGGTTATAAAATAAGTTTCTCTTTATGTCTGCATTTATTCCCCTTTAAATAAGCCTCCAAATAAGCTAACAAGGTTTTGTTAGCAAACTTAAACTGGAAAGCTATTGCAGGTTATACTGTATGTACAGTAGGGTGTATAATCCCTCGTTCCACACACCAATTAGTGCCCACGTTCAGTTGTTGGATTTGGGATACAGCCTTGCGTTAAAAGCTAGCTTTGTTGCTCGTGTTAGCCATGAATAAAGTGGTGACGTGAGTCATGAACCTGTCAGCGTGTTAGCAGAACTTCGTACTCACTTTTACTATTAGCAATGAATAATCGAAACTCGACACGAACGACTCGGAGGCGTTTCGGAACGACATAAGCAATTATTAAGGAGACAAAATGTTTAAGATGACAACGTTGTCAGATGTGTACTCTTGCTGAAAGAGTTTCCGTGACCGGTTTTAAAGTGTTTTTTTTATTTATTATTTTTTTTGGCAGGCACTTGCTCTCCAATCTTTTTCAATAGTACAGAGCGAACCGACCTACTTTTACCCAAGAGTATATTTCACCAAAATGACATCTAAACATTCTAAAAGTGACTTTCCAATCTCACGTCTGTTCCAGGCCACATTCCAGCAAATCACGGGGCATAAAGGAGAAGTTTAAAAGAGTTTCCTGCCTTTAGGAAGTCTAAAATCTTACTACCTAAAACCGTCTTTACATTGTATGATATTCAGGCTGATTTTGCAGGTCGCAGGTGCAATCACTTATCGTAATGGATAATCTCGGGCTGGGAGACGAGTTTGGTTGTCTTCGAATGCATAATGTGATGTCCTCAATGGTGACTGATTTAGAGCAGCTGCGAGCGAAAACAGCCGACGACAACATTCTGGCAGTGTCAAAAAAATTAAATAAATAAAATAAAAATACACCCTTCTGCTTAAAATAACAGTGATGCTTCCTTAATGTCCCGGTGATTTTAAATGTTTTTTTTTTTTTTTATTCAACCAGTTGTTTTTAAATTCAAAGATTTATGATCTTTGCTTAGGATATTAAAAAAAAAAACTTTTCTTTTTTTCTGTGGTTGAAAATTATTTGTAATAAGGAATCGTAAAAACGTCAAGTCAATTTGTTGGATTTAGCTTATTTCCCTGGGTTATGAAATTTACAGGATATATATATATATATATATATATATATATATATATATATATATATGTCAAATACCTTTTCAGTCTACGCCCCCACCGTAGGGGCATAAAAAGGAATTTAAAAGGATTCCGTTAGCTAAATAGCACTCTGTTCATAGAGTTTATGGACTGTGGCGACAACATGAAACCATTATACTTTGCATCATTTTTCAAGATATACAAATCTGTGCCAGAGAGAAGAATGCTTTTAAAAATGTATGGGTACTCAACAAGGATCTCGTATAGATGGATGAAGAAAATTAATGACAAAAATTGTAGACAGACAGAAAATAGTTTTTGAGTTTCCAGAGCATGGACGTGTAAAAACAAGATTTCTGAGACCTTTGACCTCTAAAAGAGGTCATCTCCTGGTTATGATGCTAACACAATATAAATTCTAGAAACCTTCAATGAGTCTAAACACTTCTCTATGAAACAGTTCCACATGGATAAGTTCACATGCTTCATATGAAGTGCTGAATCAAACTTGGCCAGGGCAGAAATGTACAATATTTAGCAGCTGAGAGGTATACGAGTACAGGTTTATGCTGTGTTCTTGTGTGACCTCTAAATCAGGGCAGCCACCTCTACAAACAGATCCAAGATAAATTCCTTATAAAGGCAGTGTCTCCACTGTACTGTAGATGTGCCATTCAGTACTTGGACTGGATAAACTCATGCTGCCTGGGTATCTCTCTCAGGGGCTTCAGTATCCCTTAAAGCTCTTACATGAGTATTTATGAGCTGAAAGAGAGTGTTCACCTTAAAATACACACACTAGATAGTGAACAACCATTTATAGGTGTCTTGTATGAGAAATCTAAACACTGATTAGACAGCAGGGTGAAATGTATAAACAAGGTTTCGAAGGTGGACGGCATGGCCTTCGTCTACAAAATCAGCTTCTATGATGGCAGTGTTTTATGTTTTGTGTACATTTGTACATAACCAAGGATGGGTTCGAGTATTTATTCACTTCAGCTCGAGAGTCCTCAAAAAGGACAAGGATTACATTTTTTAATTTAATTTTAAAATTGAAATTTCTTTAACATTAAATTCTTTACTTTTCTTTAAACCACAGGGTTATAGTATATTAACAGGTTAATTAATCTTTATTGTTTCTATAGTAACAATTAATTCACAGGGACTTGTATGGTGGATGCTGCACATAAGAATAAGGCATAACATGAGGTGCATTGAAGTCACTCACTCATCTTCTATACCGCTTTATTCTGCATTCAGGGTCGCGGGGACCCGGAGCCTATCCCAGGAGGCTTAGCCTGGACAGGGTGCCAATCCAACGCAGGGCACAAACACTCACACACTCATTCACACACTACAGGCAATTTGGGAATGCCAATTAGCCTAACCTGCATATCTTTGGACATGCAAAGACGGGAGGAAACCTGGGAGGAGACACATCTGATCAAGATGGGAGGAGACACATCTGTCTGTAGGAACTGCACTAACAATCACTCATAAACACCACTTGCACATTATAGGAATCCATCTGGGAGTTACTGCTACATCCCCGTACAGTTCCTAACCTCACTCCAAGCCATTTCCAAATGTTTCAAATAAGTCCCTTGGAGGCCAGCATTACAACATTACGGAGAGTCCAAAAACTTTCAACCTTGATGGTGTCCAAGCACCATCAAACCTTGATGGTGAAACACTGGGATAAGTGCAGTAGCGTAGCAGGGGATTATAGAGAGAAATAAAGGAGAGAGTTTTTACTCTCATAACTGGGTTCTGTTATTCTGTACAGTCAAAAGTCCTGGTTTGACTTGAACGCCCCTTAAATGATTTACTGGTGCAATTTTAAATGTGTTCCTTAAAATGTTTTTCCATATGCAGGTAACATCATAATAGTGAACCTTTGGACTCTACTAGCCGAGTGCGTGCCATGAACACCCCTCGTAATTAAAGGATAAAAAAAGAAAGTGCTTTAATAAATTTAGGAAAGCAAAAACAAATTTCGGTGGATTAAGAAAAATTAAACTACTTCTGGCTATGCATTGCATGAGAAAATAATCAACTTCTGTGCAATGAGAGGAACTACGCTACACATCGCACCATGTTACACTCTGCGGTTTATAATTTTTCCTAGAAGTGTTTTGCTTCTTACTCGTACCACATTTTATTATTTTCATCTTCACCTGCACAAGAGATTACAGGTGGAAATTAGTAAATAGCCAAGTGTGGGGCAAAACATTTTGTACCCTGATGTAATACTTGCATAAAGCAAACAGTATTACTCAAGAAACTCTGCATAAATGCTTTAGGCACAAAGTTCTCGGTTTCCCAGGTTGCTTCTCAGGCTGCTGCAACGAGTGCCGAATCTCAGACACACTTCAAAGGGCATTGAGGGGAAGAGAGGTGGAGGGGGGGTTAAAAACAAACAAAATAAAATAAAAAAAACCCGCAGAGTTAATATATGACCTCGGGTTAATTTCCTAAGCAGGACTTTGCTTATTGTCAATCACATCTAGCATTTTTCCAAATCTCCCAAGCGTGAATGGAACGGAAATAAAACAAACTTACATTTTGTTTTCTCCTTGACAGATCGGAGATGAATGACTCTCCTATTAATCGCTATAAAAAGGTCTACTCAATTCAGTAACAGCTCAAACGCCTAGCCGTCGTCAGTCACTTTACCATTTGCCATTCCTTTAAACCTGTCACAGGATGACAGCACTGTGTGTAGGCACTGAATAACTTCACAGCTCATGTAATACAACACTTAGTTCAAAGTTTTACAAAAATAGAATAATGGGGAAGTAATGAACAAGAACATGACCTCTTTCACACATTCTGCACCGATGTAGTTGGGTAAATAATATCACCATACATCATAAAATCAATAATAGCAATCCAACTACTAAACACTACGCAAACTATTTGGTCTTAAAATGCTTTCTGGAGTCACACCACCACTAAATTCCCAGTCACTCATCATTCGTAAGAGTCTACTCTGGTTCTGGAATGCTGATTACCAGGACATGGGCTTGTGATGGGTTTGATGAGTTATGAATAGGATCAGTGCCAGGTTATTGCCTTGTCTCCTCTCTAAGCCTAAGATGCCCTTATTTGGTGGTGAGGGTCCTCAGTACTTGCTAGTCCCAGGCAGATAGACAGACAGACAGACAAACAGGCCGACCTACTTGTGTTTTGCCAAGAACTGGCCTGGGAGTTATCAATGTTGGTAACAGGGATATCGACAAGTCGAACCTAGTAATCAGTGTCTCTAGTCTACATGAACAAACAAAGACAACAAGAAAAAAAAACCTTCCCTGACTTTTACCCATTTTTGTATCGGATATTATATTTTGGGGTAGCTCACTGGTTAGGACATTGGACTGCCACCAAATTGCCATTGTTGCACCCTTGAGTAATGCCCGAAACTCTTAAATGTATATAATGCAATAATTATAATATAATGCAAATGTTCCCCACTATCTTGACATCATTTAGCAAGGTTCAATGCTCAGTTATTTAAATTTCTCCTCGGCTCTGCCCAGCACCATTTTTAAGAACTACAGTACTGTACTGTAAATAAGGCTAAGCTAGCGGGTAGTGGCTAACTGCTTACACAGCCGCCTTCAGCTCTTAGTTGTGTTTTATTTTTTATACCACTATATATTGAGATGGCATTGGTGGCTCAGTGGTAGGTTTCCCGCCTACCATGCGGAAGGCCCAGGTTTGATTTCCACCCAATGACCAAATCCCAGCCACCTGCAGTGCCGGTTCCAAGCCCAGATCAAATGGGAGGGTTGCGTCAGCAAGGGCATCCGGTGTAAAACCTGTGCCAAAATTGCTGTGCAAATCAGTTGGTTCGTTGTGGCGACGTCTCAACAGGAGCAACCCGAAAAACCAACAACAACCAAAATACAAATATGTATTGAGGATGTTATGGTGAACTAATGCTCTTATATATATTATCCCTCTCACTGTGTTTGTCAGAAATGCAGGTGGGGAAAAGTGCAAAAAAGAGAAATGCTGAGAAATGCTTAATAAAGTCCCGAACATGAACTGCTTTCTGATTGGTTAAAAAAAAAAATCCTTAAGGTTGTGTTTGGGGGCAGCTCATTTAAAGTCATAGACACAGACATGGCAAATTTGGACAAGTTTGCACAAATGCAGGATCTGAGGTGCATTTCACATTGAAAATTTACAGACAAATTTCACAGACCTGTAAGACCCTATAAGTCTTGTGCAAAGGAGAGAATAATATCTAATCTATAACAAAACAATAGTATATTTTATCCATATTGTACATTGTATTGAAATACATTTTAATACAATTTTAATAAATGTTCATTTTCTTTTTTTTTATTATTATTATTAATTCCCCATGAGAAATTAGCAGCTGTTTAATACTTTGACGTCACATGGAAACCTGGTATCTCTCTTCTCTGGCACCTAAGTGGTGGAATAACCTTCCCCATGATGCCTGAACCCTGAACTGCTGAATCACTGCCAGTCTTCAAACGAAGTCTAAAGCCCTACCTCTTACTGAAGTACTTACATTAGCCCTCTAATTAGAACGAAGAGTCTGGTCTGTGTGACTTTGTCTTTCTCACTACATGACGATCCAAGCTTAGTTTTTGACTCTGATGGTGTTCTTTATCCGTGACCTGGTGAATCAGGATGTACTCACTGATAACCTCCAAATTACTTCTTTAAGTCTGACTGGATAAAAACACCAAAATTCCAAATGCCATGAATGTTTTGCTGGGGAAATTAGAACAGCAGTTAATAGGTTAAAAATTTAAATGAACGCAAACGTATATAAAAACGGTTAGGCTTGAAGCAAGAAAAGAGAGAAATTTTGCTCTGTATTTCCCAGCAATGTTTAACATCATATCCAACACGAGTAGCGGGGATACACTGGTGCAATCTCAAAGCTCCAGAATGCAATTCTGCTATAAGACTGTGGAGATTTGCCTCGGCTAGTTAACGGTAAACAAGACGTCTAGCGAAGTTGACAGTGGTATTAGCATGAAAGTTGAAGCTTTGGAAGCTGAGCTGTTTGATGATGAGGCTCAGGAACCAAAGTGATGCACGTGTACATCAGCATGTAGGCAAACTGCATTTTGCGTAATGCAGGAAGTTGTTAATGGAAGTGAAACGAGGCCGACATGGTAATGAAAAAATTTTAAACCTCTGCTTTGAATCATAAAATAAATGTCTATTCGCTTTCACGTTGTTTAAGATGACGTCTTGCTTAAAGGTTTTTTAATCTGGTTGATGGATAACGAAGAGGGCTAGGCAGTATACAGTATCTGAAAAATGTTGAGACCTCTTCCTGTCTATTATTGGTCCAAATAAGGGGCATATGTTAATGGATTACAATTAAATGCTATTTATTTCAAGAATTTTAGCACAATAAAAATCACTACCTGAGTGTTCCTGCTACAGGTTTTAATGGAATGTCTGCATATACTGTATATACAGTGTGATTCCACATTTGGTCGTATTTTGATGCAGAGAGAAATACTACACAAAACTTAAATAACAATAATTAGTACTTTATTCATCCTGAAGGGAAACTAATTTTCACATATCCCAGTTAGGAAGCTTAAATGTTTTGTTTAAAGTATTGTACTTCACTACATTTAAAATCGTATTCGCTACTGAGTTAAAAATAAATGAATGAAAATGAAAAAATACAAATAATACAGCGGGGAAGGAAAAAAATTGCACCTCGGAAACCACTGCACTGATTGATTGATGGGCGTGGAAAACAAACGCGCTAAATTCACAAGAACGATGGAGACGGACAAAACAGATTCACTCAAGTAACAGTAATTTTACTTAAGTACAAAATTTTATTACTCTTTCCACCTTTGCTCATATTGCACACTTAAGTAAGTTTTTTAGAATCTTCTTAGATATTAAGTTTAAGGGATGGGCTGCTGCTAGTGATCATTGCAACTTGGTGAAAAACAAAACAAAACAACGTACTCCAGCTTACAATATTAACAGCGTTTTAATAACAGGAATTAATAATTATACTGTATATACATATATACTAATAAGTCTAAAATACAGAATGAAAATACTTCAACAACCTGTACAACCTTCCAAAACTGTTTTTGTGATTTTAAGGTAGAATGTAAGTTTCATTTTATTTATTTTTATGTTAAGTTTGCACCACTGAAACCAGCAGCATTCAAATGGCCTTTATAAAGCTTGTCTTTCCATACACCTTGTCAATAGATCATATACTCATGTCAGCACTTGCTAATATCACTTGCTTTGATATTATATTTAATATTTTTTAATTCCTTTCTGCTTGTAAACACCTGCGGCTATTTTGAACATGAGTGACAAAAAAACAAACAAAAAAAAACCTTAATTGAACTGAACTATTTATGATTTCCTTCTGCTACATGACATGTTATTTTACACAGTTATTGTTGTTACTGTGCTTTCATCACACCTGCAGATTACACACACAATTTATTTGACTGCAGACATAAATTAGTCTTTTTTTGGAATCTTTTGTAATTTACGGCCTTGGGTTCTTGTTTAACAATCATTAATCAAAGGATGAGATACTCATTGTTTTTTGATAACTATTTTATTATGGTACACTATTGAACATGTGTCCAAGTTGGAGTGGAAGAACCTTGAGTGTCCTCTACAGAACCCTGACCTCAACCCCACTGAACATCTTTGGGATCAACTGGATTGCTGACTGAACCACAGGTCTTCTGATATCACTATTACTCCTGCGGCTGATTAAACACAAACCCCACAGCTTATAGTCCGATATCTAGTCAAACTCCAGAAAAGTGGAGCTTATTATAACAGCAACAGGAAAATAAATGTTTGGCAACAAACCTTTGGCCATATGCACCTGGTTCTTCTTATAAAAAAACTAGGCATGCACCAGAGCTCTGCTGAGTTTACTGTTCAGTCTTTGGTTGGGGTTTCCTTCTTTTAAAATCCCAAAGACCTAAAGTGAAAAAAGAAAACATTTCGGTTTATCATTCTTTATAGGGATTATAAGGTTTAATTGTATATAGCAGAATTAGAAAACTTTTTATATTTAAAACATGACAAGGAAGTGTAATTTATAACATTTGAGTTTTTTATAAGTGGAAAAATACCAAGGGTACAGAACAGTTAAGGGTACAGAACACTGGTGTAAGGAACAAGTGCTAAATGCTAAATAGGCCAGGTTTGCATGGACACACAATGTATTATCGTTACAGTGGATAAGAAACACGGTCAAACAATACTGTAGCTTTGTTGGTAGAATTTGTTCAAACTATTTAAACAAGACGGGACTTTTTTTTTAAAACTATTGATCTAAATTACAGTATATTAATCAATAATCAATCTTAATAATCTAGAGGTTTTGACTTCAAATAACAAAAAGGTCAAAGAGTCTCTTTTGCAGCTTTTTAATCAGCTTAGCTTTCAAATGCTGAATGTTCAAACACTCGTGTGTGCCAAATGAGGTCATGTAAGTGTGTGAGTGGAGAATGTTGCCAGGACTGGGAGGGGACTCAAGATCAAGTGTTTTTTTGGTTGTTTGTTTTGGCACAGAATAAATAGATTCAGAGTATACAATAACAACTATTGAAATATAACCCTGCCTTTGGGTGGTTTTTGACATGGGAGTCATTGGACTTGCAACTGACTGACTTAACAAGTGTGAGTGCCAAATCAAGCTATTGTTTCTTGTTGGACTCAGTCTCTCACATCATTTTGGTGCATTCTTCTTCACATTTTTCAGCCATTTTGATGTAGATTTACTGGTGTGTTTTGGATTATTGTCCTGTTGCATGACCAAATTTCGACCAAGTTCATCCCAGCTGTCGGACAGATGGCCTCACATTTGCCTCTAGAATACTCTGGGATACAAATGACTTCATGGTATGAGATGTTTCTGATAAAACATGTTTTTTTGCCAAACATGATGCTCGACATTAAGGCCAAACAGCTCCAATTTGGTCTCATCTGTTCTGGACATTGATCCAGAAGTCTTGTGTTTTGTTCAGATGGAGTTTTGTGCTTCCATGTTCTTTTTAGACAGAAGAGGTTTCTCCTGACAACTGTTCCAAGCAAACCATGCTTGTGTAGTCTTCTTCTAATTGTGCTGTCATGGACTTTAACATTTAACATGCTCAGTGAGGCCTGTAACACTTGGATTTTTTTGTTTTTCTCTGAGAATTCCACAGTCTGACTTTGGGTTGATTGTGCTGGGACATCCACTCCTGGGAAAATTAGCAACTGTCTTGAATGCTTTTCACTTGTGAATAATCTTTCTCACTGTAAAATGTTGAACTCCAAGTTGTTTGGAAAATGTTTTTTATACCTCTTTCTGAATTGATGTACAGCAACTATTGCTTCTCTAAGACATTTGCGTATGTCTTTCCCTATTGGCATGGTGTTAACACTCACCTGAATGCTCCAGACCAGGAAACAGCCAAAACTTCTGCTTCTATAGAGGTCTGCACATGTTGATCATTTAGTCAATGGCTGATGATTAGCAGCACCTGGAAGCAACTTACCTCTGAAGTCCCATGAAAACCGGATTTATTTCATTTTTGTTATAGAAATAGATACTTGCATGGTGAGAAATGTTATATGTTGTTGTCATCTGAGATTATATTTGCTTAATACTAACATGTGCTGTAATCAGATGATTTTTATTATGTTTATTTTTACACAAAAACATGCCGGCCACACCCTTGTCTGATGTGAAGAGGGTAATGAGGAAGGGAGACAGCACGGTATCCTGAAGAGCCCCTGTGCTGCAGACTACCAAATCAGGCCCACAGTCACACAGCCTCATACATTGTGGTCTATTGGTGAGGTAGTCAATATCTGTTCACGCCTGCCATTTCCAGCTTCCCTTGTAGTGCTGGCTGTATTGTATTGAAGGCACTGGAGAACTCAAAAAAGCATGACTCTCACAGAGCTTCCAGCAATCTCCAGGTCAGACAGTGCTTGATGTAGCAGATAGATAATACTGTCATCTACATGTGGTTGCTCAGAGCCCACTACAGTTGTTAAGTTTCCATCATAAGTGCATTACTGTAGCTGGGGATTATATAGAGAAATTAAGATAAGTTTACTCTCATAACTACTTTGTATTATTTTAGACAACCAAAAGTTCTGGTATGACTTTAACGCCCCTGTTACGGAATGACATGGCTATGTCCACAGACAAAGATGTAGAAAACCCGACTGGGTGGTTTATTAACAATATGGATTAATGGAAAGATACAGAGATTAAACCGGAATGTCTTAACTGCGATAGTGCTGGAGCTGGTGGACGGATAACCACGGACTGGAGGAATGACGAACACAACACGGAGGTATGTGGACAGACGAGACGAGAGGGTAGGAGACAAAGCGCAGGAAAATCGCAGGGAATTGTAGCTCATGGAGTCTTTGTCCATACTGGAGACCAGACGCTGAGTGAAGGGAAGTGAGGTGTATTTGTTTTGTGTTTGTGATGAGGTTCAAGTGTGTGTGATTAGAATTCAGGTGATTGGGGACGTGGACTGAGGGCGGAGCCTGGCATTTCCGTGACAGCCCCTTGTATTTGCACCAGTGTTAAAGTATGGTCAGCTGCACATCCATAACATAAATCTCCTATTTTACCACATCCCACAGGTTCTCTATTGGATTGAGATCTGGTGACTGTGGAGGCTATTTGAGTACAGTGAATTCATTGTGATGTTCAAGAAACCAGTTTGAGATTATTTTTGCTTTGTGAGATAGTATTTTATCTTGCAATCGTAAAGGGATGAACATGATTAGCAACAATACCCAGGTAGGCTGTGCCATTGAAATGATGCTCAATTTGGTACTAAGGGGCTCAAAGTGTGCCAGTAAAATAGGCAACACACCATTACACCACTACCAGCAGCCTGAACCATTGATATGAATTCATGCTTTCATGCTGTTTATGCAAAATTCATACTCCAAAATTAACTTTTTCATAAAAAAAAAAAAAGTATATTGTATACGTTTGAAGTGGTTGAAGATGGATGGATGGATGGATGGATACATTTGCTTGCAATGGCATGGAGGCTTAGTGGTTAGCACTGTTACATTGTACCTCTAGGTTTTGGGTTTGATTCCCACCTCAGATCTGTGTGCATGGAGTTTGCATGTTCTCGTGTCCTAAGTCCACCAGAGATTTGGTCTGTTATTTCACAGTTTAAACTAAATGAATGGAGGAAGTTTGGCTTTCATAAGCTGTGGTAAAGGGGTGTTGGTAAAGAGTGCTTATATCCCATGCTGTATGCAAATGGTGTCATGCTGAAGTTTAATACAGTCATAATATAACAAATTTTTCCGGAAACAAATTCTTGTACAAACCGGATTCCAAAAAAGTTGGGACACTATACAAATCGTGAATAAAAACTGAATGCAATGATGTGGAGGT
>JAOVVB010000050.1:25867816-25879867 GCA_028570985.1 Heterobranchus longifilis | reverse complement strand
ATGTAATATTATATATATATATATATATATATATATATATATATATATACTGTGTACTTTGATGCATATGTATACCTTGATGCATACTTTGATATATCAACATTTTTTTAATTTTATTTTGCATGCATTTTTCATGAATCCATTTTAATTTATTATTTATTTCTATTACTTTTATCCCGTAAGGGCTTAAACTTGGCTTTCCTCGAATTTGAATTCAAAATATGCAACAGCAAAAATGCATAGATTTTCATTCTATTTCATAGAAATTGCAAAACGCCAGATGCAGTTATAGTTTAACCCGTTATGATTGAACACACTTGAGATCAAACAAAATGAACCTACAAACTTTAACCCAGCCTCGCTCCCACGATCAGTCTAGAATCTGAAACGGCAGTAAAGACATGAATAACAACCCCACTCTCCTAGTATCGCTACGCACATTTGCAAACAAACCAAAGTGAGAGCCAACATGGTAACACCTGGTACCTGCAAACACTCTGTAATCCGCGCAGGTGTTTTATGGGAATCCGGCGATTTCAGCATCACCGCCTAGACACCCTAATGTTTTATATCAAGCGCTGCAGATGGAAAGGCGCTGACGGACACGCTTCCGTTCCTTTCACGGCTCACGGCTGCCTGCAGTGAAACCCGCAGAGCTCAACAACAGCTAAGAGTTCGGGCTAAACTGTAATTATCTCAGCTTTAACACAGGCAGCGGGATCAGATGTGGAGGTGAGCGTGCTCGGAATGTCATTCAGCCGAGCCACAGGTAGTAGTTTGATAAATAACAGGATGCAAACAGATGCGATAGGAGAGGCAAAACGCTGATCTCGGCACATCTGCTCAATAGGACGGAAAAGAAAACAGCTGGTGTGACTCTCACCGAAAGTTTAAGTGATATACTTCTGAAGGCCTGAGACATATTGTTTTGAATCAAAAACTGCATTTGAAGAACAAGAAATGCATTGTTGAACGTCAGAATAGGTTTTGGGGATAAAGTATTAATTAGGAATCATGTTTCTGAACACAAAATTAAATATGCTACGTTTTTCACCTTTACGTTTTTTGTAGTCCATCTTATATAAATGCCTTTTTATTTCTGATGTTGCTAAAGTCTAATAATGCTTACGATTATATGTCATTGGGGCTATTTTTGTTAAATAGTTTGTTTGTTTGTTTAAAGGGTGATCAATTGCTTCCCAACACCATATGATCAATCAGATACTGGAGAGAAAATCTGATAAATAACAAAGATGAGACATTTATTAAAAAAAAAGAAAAAAAAAGATTGACATATAGTACTATTCAAGTCTTAACCCCCCTCATTTCTTCATATTTTGCTTCCAAAGAGCCAACCTTTCTTGAATGTTTAATGTAGTTTTGAGGAATAGTTCTCCAGGCTTCCTGAAGGACATGTCTAGCCCTCACTTCTGTATACTGTAAAATTCACTATACAGCGGATGCTGAATGCAGAGTGGCTGGAACAGACGAGTGGGGAAACGAGGTTGCTGCTGAAGTTGTTACATGAAGAACCAATTTTTAAAATTGCATCTTTAGATGCTTTGCAGCCGTTATTCGTTCACTAATTCAACTTCTATTCCATTTTATCCTATATACAGGGTCACGGGGGGCCTGCCGCCGATCCCAGGAGACTTGGGGAATGAGGCCCCACCCTGGACACGGTCCCAATCCATCGCGGAGCATGTGCATACACACCCCCACAAACGACGAACACCAGTTAGACTTATCTGCAAGTCTTTGGACTGTGGGAGGAAACCAGAGTACATGGAGGAAACCAACAAAGCACAAGGAGAACATGCACACAGACACGAGGCTGGGATCGAACCCTTGACCCTGTACATGCCGTACTTTGCGGCCTGTAACTGTCAAACCTTTCTTCCCATTGTATTTAATTTATACATCAATTCATTTAATTTAATATGAAGCAATAGTATCCGTTTTGGTTTCAGGAAAAAAAAATCATTACGCTAACTCTATTACTATAATTACCAACATCATCACATACATTCAGAAAGTTGGGCCATCAACAGCTCTCACTGCTATAATAGCATGAGAGAGCAGAGAGAGGCTTTGACTCCATCTCTGCCAGGTTGAAGAGCGGTGTTTTAAGGCAAATTGCACTTCACAGTGACCTGAACAGCTCC
Organism: Heterobranchus longifilis; assembly: GCA_028570985.1. Taxonomy (NCBI): domain Eukaryota; kingdom Metazoa; phylum Chordata; class Actinopteri; order Siluriformes; family Clariidae; genus Heterobranchus; species Heterobranchus longifilis. The sequence goes on along the minus strand of JAOVVB010000050.1, from coordinate 25,877,702 downwards.
GGTTTCCATACGCAATAATAACACACTGCACTCTGGACACGAGAATGATAGCGACAGGGAAAGTGGATCTTCACTTCCACATTTTCGTCTTCATCTTTCAGATCTGGATGCATACTCTATCTGCTCACAAGTAAACAAGTTGAGGACTACTGTACACAAGAAACAAAAAAAACTGGGTCATAACAGGAATAAATAAATAAACCAGGATCAAAAATGCTGCTTAATTAAAACTGTTTACATAAACTTATTTAAGGTGGGACGTTTGCCATCCTAGCCGTGAGAGCCAGGAGGCTCAGGCAGGTAGAGAAACGGACAAAAGGAGGACAGAGACAGAGAAAGAAAGACAAAGCATGACAGCAGGAATGGGAAACAAAGCACAGGGTACAGGGAGCATGAGTGGAATCTGTCAGCGGGGACGTCTCCAAAGTGGATTAAGGATGTGGAGACAGGCCGTGCCTCTAAGCACTGCAAAACAACAACTACTCGATTCCATGACTTGTGTGTACTCAGGTAAGCTCTGCTCCCAGGGCACAGACGCTCAGCTAGACAAACACGTCAGGAGAGCGCCGCAGGCTAGAATGTCCACACAGGACACACACACACAAAAAAAATGACCCTCCAAGTCCTTTCTTTAAGTCAGAGAGCAGGACCTGACCACAGGCTTGAGGGATCATTCTGGTCAAAGGAGCGAGCTTATTGAATTTACCCACGTCTTCAACACCGACAGGTCTCACAAGCGACATCCCAAACCATCCTGCCTCCAAGATTACAATCTGTCATCTCCTGTTTTTCAGCTAATCCCACTCCATTGGCACTTTTCAAGGCACTGCATGCTGCTTTTTCTTCCAACCAAGGCCAAGAAATAAAGGAAATAAAGGACGCATTTCAGCAGAAGAAAAACATCCTATTCTCTTCCCATTTAAAGCACAGAAATACAAACATAAAGACATAAGGATCTTAAACACTCACGGGAAATGAATCGTTTTTGTAAAAAAGTGAAAGTGATAGTCTGAGATTTTTAGTATGATTAATCCAAGAAATGCACCAAAATACAGTATGTACAGAAGTACAGTAGATAAAAAATTTTTAATAAAAAAAACAAAACGTATCAAGTCAAGATATCTTACCATAATAACCATCACCTAAATTTTACTAAAAGTCTCAGATGATGTGTTTTTTTGTGTGATTTGTTATATTTAGCTCAGTTTGGAGCAGTTTTATAAAATAAGGTTACGTTATAAGGAATTTCTTTTTAATTATTTTCTGATTATTTTCTTGGTTATTCAATTAAGCATTCATTAAGTACTGCTTTTAAAATATATGATAAAGAAAATTATTATATTTTAAACCAAATTACACAATTCAAACACTACTACTACTACTAACAGCCTGCCATTTATATTATAATGCATATTATACTGAAAATAAAATATAAAGTTAAATGTTGAGATATGCAATATCTGAAATGGATCTATATTTTTGGCAAAAAAAATATGCATTTGTTTTATTGTATTAATAATTAATTTTAATTGATTATTTCTTATCGCCTCCACAGTATAATGCACCAAATTGCAGAACAGGCAAATATCAGCATACTGTAGATTCTAGGGTTCAAATCATATTTTACACATTTGATATTCTGGACCATTAACCGATTCCCATAATCATTAAGTTCGAGCCAAATGCACGTACCAAATTATGCATATTTTCAAAATTGTTCCTAAAATCTGTCAAATGTCGATGTCACAATACTTACTGACTGGCCAAAAGAGGTCACAGTTTAAAAAGGGACTGCATGAAGCAAAGAAAACAACTAAGGAGACTAATGAAACACTGAAATACTATGCATTATTAAAACATGAAGAGGAGTGCTAACTCAGTTATGAGCAGGAATTTCTCTGAAGAAATGTGGTCATGGTGGGAAAAGGAAAAAGAAAGTGGAGGGGGGGGGGCAAAAAAAAAAAAAAACACATGGCTGACCATGATGTTGTTCACATTTGATGAGGTTGCATTGTAAAAATGGACAGTAGAAACCAGAGTTATGTTACATAATGAAAGTAAGAGCTGTTTAGTCCCAATCCTAAAAGTTCTCATCACATTCTGCTGTGTGGCCATGAGAAAACCACTTTTTAGAAGAAAAATGCTTGAATTTCCTAGAGAGCATAAAGACTAGATTTTGGACTAATGGAATAAGGTCATGTGGTCTGATGAGTCCAGCTTGACCCTATTCCAGGGTGATTTGTGCAACAGGGTAAGAATGTGTATGAATAATATTTTAATAATCTTTCCCTTATGACTTAAATTTTTTTTAATAAACTGAAGGTGTGTTTTGGTCTATAATAGTCTCTCTAATGTTTCATCATATACAGTTTCATATACAGTTTTCCAGACTTTGAGGGACACTTTTAAAACTTGAGGCTACCAATTTCACTTGGGAAAAAATTTAAAAAATAAATAAAAATTATTGCTCAGGCTAGTCCCAATGTGACGAGGACGTTTTCCATGTCTTATATACCGCAGCCCTGTCGAATTCTTAGAAAGTGTTGATTCATTTTCTGTAACAGTAATTCTGGCTGCATTTCAAATAACAGGTCTCTATATAAATACACTCACTGTAATATATTACCGTTTTTATAGTAACAGCTCATACACAGTGACTTGTTGCTGGATGCTAGACAGGATGAAGTTCACAAAATACTGATTACGTGCAGTTAGACAGTATCTGGCGGTATTGTGGAGTTACAGTAATTAGACTAATTCATAGTAGTTGTTTTTTTTTTTTTACACTTCAAACACAAGGCTATTGGATAAATGTATGTTTTAAATCAAGCAAAGACTTCAGGCTCACCTTGTACCCAATACAAGCCTAATATTAACTGGATGTTAGACATAGCATCGAGTTTGAGATGTTTGCGGTCACGTTAGCGCTGACAGGTATTCACTCAGATTTGTTTGCAGTCTGATGGAGAGGTGCTGATGTCTCAGGAAACCCTCTGGTCTGTTTACACTCCACTTGTACCTGCTAGCTAGTCTGTACTCGTTACAGCTCTTAGCGTGCTCACCAGGGGAAAAAAGAAAAAAAAAAAAACCTTACCATTTAATGCACACGAAATTGATTATCCTGAGACCACTCCATGGCCGGCCCGCCACACACTCGCTCTGCCTCCTGTATTCTTGCTGACTCGGGGTGACTCTTTTATTTGGTCATTGTTCATTCTCTATTGAGTAACTTTTCTCCTGCAGACAGTTGGATTGCTTGAACGTACACAGCCTGGTCATGACTTTAAATGCCACAACCACTCAATCGTTAAGAGGTTGAGCTGGGTTTGTATTAACATCTCAGAGTCTAACCGCTGCTATGAACGACACTAGTCTGAAAGCAACCAATAAAGCAATGACGTGAAACTCTTAGGACAGTTTTGAATAGTGGCAATATCTTATACGCATTTTTAGCTTTTTTTTTTTTTTTTTCCCCCCTGCACCAACCTGGTTTGTATTGATGAATGACATAAGCAGAACATTATTATTTTCTAATCGCAGGCCTACCATTAAAGAATCCTTATAATATACAGCATGCTGCCTGTTCGAGAAATAAAATAGTCACCATTTAAGGAGGGTCACATAATCGGGCAAAAAAAAACAACTAAGGAGATTTGAAATCCCAGATCTGGATTAAGAACCCAGCAACACATTATCAAAACACTTTGTGCAGTAAAACCAGAGCTATAAACAGTGAAAGTACGAGCGTTTTCATGCGCACACACAATGTGATGAGAACGCTCATGATTGGGACTCAACAGATGTGGTCATAAAACCACTTGTTAGTGAGACTCATCAGGAAAAAAAAAAGGCTTCAATTTGCTAGGAAGTATAAAGATTGAACTTTGTAGCAATAGAAAAAGGTCATGTGGTCTAATGAGTCCAGATTGACCCTATTCCAGAGCGATGGGGGGCGTCAGGGTAAGAAGGGAAGCACATGAAGCGATGCACCCATCATGCATAGTGTCCACTGTGTACAAGCCTCTGGAGACAGGGTTATGATCTGGGGTTGCTTCAGTCGCTCAAGTCTAGACTCAGCAACGTTATGAGGCAATAAAATAAAGTCAGCTGATGACCTGAATGTACTGAATGACCAGGTTATCACATCCATGATGTTTTTCTTTCACAGTTATATTCCAGTTTGCACTGTCTACGACAGGGAATCTGTTAGATCTGATGTTAAATCGGAGTAAAATTTCCAGAAAACAAAATCATGGATAAAAAGTCATGGTTTGCATTTTGGCAAGTTCTTAGATTTCTCAACATAAAAATACACACACACACACACACACACACACACTGATTCACACCTACTGTAAGGGCAAGTCACAAATCTACCAATTGGGAAGAGTTTGGGAGGTGTGAAGAATCCAGAGAACCTGAAGAAACCTGAAGAAACCCACTGGAGACCACGTCAAGCTGGATGAGGATGCAGTACGATATGAAAACTTCAAAGGTTGTCCGTGAGTGTCAACATGAATTTCAGGCAATTTGTGTTTCATTTCGCTTTTGTAACACTCCAGCTGAGCAGAAATACAGAAGATCACAGATCAACGTGATCACGTACAGTATGTAGTGCTTCCTGATGATGTCGGATATTACTACTACTGCTAATAATAATAATTATATAGTGTAATATGATCGGTTTATGAACACTGATGTATCTTAAGCATTTGTGGTTCAACAGAAATATTACAAAGCACTAGATTTTAATGATTAAGAGAACACTTTTTATACAACTAGCAATATTTGGACCATCACAACAGGAATAGGATTTTTTTTTTTAATGTTTACCTTTAAACAATACTGATGTCCAGGGAGAAAGATTTCAATCCATGGCTAAACACCTATAAAAATGGTGCAAATGCACACACACATACACACACACACACCGCAATGAAATAAAAAAGCAGGGGAAAAAAAGAGGGGCAGTTACTTTAGACTTTTTTTTCTTTGGCATTTTTTGCCTCTTTCAATTTTTTCTTTACAGCCACGTGGAGGTGGTTTACGAGCGTGCACTGACACAAACAATTCCCACAATCCTCACAAGTAAAGAAATAAAACAGCAGTATTTATCAAGGTCTTTTAACAACTGCAGCTGAACAATGCTGCGGTAGGCTCCGGCGCCAAGCCGCACTCACAACACCCTCCCACCTCCTCTTCTTCTTGAGTGGTACAGCTCTCAGCCCACAGCAGAGAGTTTTTGGCAGCAAGAAAATGACAGAACACGCCTGTGCCTAGGTATCATAAGAACAGGCTTTCTAACGCTGCCTTTAAATAAACTGAAAAAAAAAAAAATATATATATATATATATATATATTTTTTTTTTTTTTTCAGTTTATTAGTTTGCACAGCATTTTAACAAACTCTATCCCTTCCTCTTTATCACTTATCCTGTGTATGGGTATAGGGTGTCCTGGAGGACAAGACTGGACCCTCGACCCTGAGACTCGACCCTGAATAGAGTGCCAACCTATTGCAATGGTACAAACCTAGCACAAAACCTGCACGTCTTTTGGGTTGCTGGAACGACCGGAGTACCCGAAGAAAACCTAATAAGCAGTGGAAGAACATACAAACTCCATGCAAACAGAAAGCAGGTGAGATTCGAACCCATAACTGAGGAGGTGCCACCTTAACTTTAATCTCATGCATTTCAATATTCAGAATATTTAAATATTTCATACCATACATATTATGTAGAGGAATCTTCCACTTTTTTTTTTTAGCTATGATTCTACTAAAGAAAGAATCTGAGTTTGTATTAATTATGATTATATAAAAATTCTAAGGACGACAAACGTGAAAAGCAAATTCTGTCATAAACAGAATCAAAATCCAGAATCTTTAAAATAACTTGACTCTTTCAGTGACAAAATCACTCCTCTTGCAAGTACGTGACACACACAAGCTCTGATTCGTGGCTAGAATAAGAGAATTTTATATCCACATATGGAGCAGGAAAGCATGGATTGGTTTACAGCACCAGAACTAGCACAAGTATATTATTAGTGTCTTGAGATAACACTGATACAACTGAAGAAGCGGTGTGACCATGCATTCACCAGTTAGGCTGAGGTCATTAGAGAGCAATAAAGCATGAAGAAAGCTTCACCACGGCCCACCTATAAAGCTGAGTGATAAGTAGCCCAGGTATGTGCGGGTCGACCCCGCATGAGGTCACACTCAGGGTGGTTTGCATGTTCGGGCCTCTCCGAAATGCCTTTGCACTCATTGAATAAGCGGTACAGGTGGGGGTGGCCGTTTTAGTCCTGCTCACAAGCTAGACATCCCAGGGGGAAGATACAGACACTCATCAGAGAGCCGGCGCTAAACATATTCTTTAGGGTCCTGCTGTGTGCTAATCCTCCTGATCCTATCATGCCTAATCCACACGAGTAGTGCAGATGTGATCCTCTCTCTTAAAGTAGGAAGCGTACCATTAAAGGAGGCTTTAAAACAACTCGACAGGCTTTTTTTTAATCATTATTATTTTTATTATACTTCACCTGAAAGCCTTTTTATCCAAAAGCCCTTGATCTTACAGGCCTCTTTTTGAATCAAGCGACTGGACCATTACTATGAAGTTGAGCTGTGGCTTGCCTAAGCTGAATATTAATTATGAAAAGGCACAAAAAAAAAAACATCCTTATGATTTATAATTAGGTTTGCGTCATTAAATTTAAACCTGCACAGAAAAATAAGTGTATCAACGCACTTTAACTCATTGTTCTTGTGCCAGATTTACTGTCGCATGCAGTCTGTGCCAAATTCTGCAAAGACACAAGGCCTTTTGTGACAGTCAGGAAGTAAATACATGCATATGCATACAGAGAAAGGTTTTCAGCAAAGGACATGAAAAGGATTCACAAAAACGGCGTTTCTCAAAACAACTAGGCTACCTGCTAATCCCACTGTCTTTAAAAAAACGCATCCAGGAAATTTATCTGCAGTTACTGGTACCGTTAGCTGATTTGAGTGGTGGGAGGCCAGAACACGCTCAGCACCTCTCAATACCGAGCTCACATTGCTCAGAAAGGAAAGGAGAAAAAAATGGTTTGTGTTCTTGGACAATCATAGCAGGAGGTAGGCCTAAACTTTAATGCCATCAACAATGTCTACAAAAAAAAAAAGCCACTTATAGAAGCACCCCATTACTTCTACCCTGAAAGTGGTAGGCTTTTAAGGTTTTCAAGTATGCTAGACAGGAACAAAATGCACAGAGTGACTCTAGCAGGGGAAAAGTCTAAAAAGTGAAGACTGACATGAAAAGATTTAAAGTGCATGGCTTTTACAGTACCTTAGCCAAAAAAAAAAAAAAAAAAAAATCTTCACTTAATTCATCTCAAGCTGGGAAAATTCATTTGTACTACCTTCCTGCCAAACATACCAGAGCATAGAGAAAATAAATAAATAAATAAATAGGTGCTGTCAAACACAATGGAGTTACAAACAATGTACCTTGAGCTACACCAAAATCCCCAAATCCCCCCCACCACCCAAAAAACCTCACTCATCTCACTCACTCATCGTCTATACCGCTTTACCCTGTATTCAGGGTCGCGGGGGGCCTGGAGCCTATCCCAGGAGGCTTAGGGCACGAGGCAGGGTAGACTCTAAACAGGATGCCAATCCATCACAGGGTACACACACACACACTCGCATTTACACACTACAGGCAATTTTGGGAACGCCAATTAGTCTAACCTACACATCTTTAGACTGTGGGAGGAAACCGGAGTACCGGGAGGGAACCCACCAAGCACGGGGAGAACATGCACACAGAGAAGGGAATCGAGCCTGGCCGGGAATCGAACCTGGACCCTGGAGGTGCAAGTCGACAGTGCTAACCACTACGCCACCGTGCCACCAGCCAAAAAAATCTGATAATTTTTCAACCATTTGAGGATAAAAGCACTTTATTATCCAATGAACCTATAATGAATACTTTTCTAAGCAAGTTCCAACAACTTCCAAAAAATGCTTGGTGATGTATATAAAACTTCTACTGGACTCTTGTTGGTCCACCTTTTTGAACACTTTGCAGCTTCCTTGTCAGAAAGAGTTCCATATAAAACTAGGTTAGGAAACTCTGGCCCATAATGTATCCACAACCTCCTCAAAGAACCCTGTAAGAACCATTTTAGGAGCCTAATAACACTGTATTTCCAATGGATCCTTAAAGAACACCTTCAAGACCTCTTTTTCATGAACACAAAACAGCAGTCTTTTAGAAATTATTTGAGGTCTTTAAAGAAATCACTTATTTTTTCTTTACTTTTTTGGAAAAGATTAAAAAAGTTCATTTGAGCATTTAAATTGTTTGAGCTAAGCCATGTTTGGTGTCCAACATTTCTTCTTAAGTATTGCATGAAAACATAAAGCAAACACTAATGAAAGTCCTCACTGTTTTCAGTTCTTTGCCAAATGACTTGGTTTAAAACACGTGACATACGGTTATTTATGAAACCGAGTTAAACTTACACAGCACTGCTAACCACAGTAACATTAAGAAAGTTAAGAAATTAGTTTTTGCTTTGGGGGCGGGAGGATGGTTCGGCAGCAATCTTGGATGTAAATCACTTCCTTATATTTTTACTTTGTGCAGTTTGGGGTTGCTTTCAAAATTTGGGGGTCAAAACTTTAGTAACTCACTAAGCTTTGAGTTTTTCCCATAAGAGGCCCTTCCTCGTGCAATCCTCCATTATTATTATTATTATTATTATTATTACTATAATAATAATATTCAGCTTTAACGGTACCCAGTAGGCCCAGTGGTTGGTTTTAAGGCTCTAGCTGGGTCATGAACCCAGACTATCCCTCCAGCAGACAAGAAACCTACCACTAAGCCACCAACGCCTTGCAGCCATAAGCTGAATAATTTATATAAATGCATAGATTGGTTTCAGAAGTCAAGCTGGCATATCTTTAGCAAACTTTAGCAATCTAAAGAAGTCACAGATCTACAGCCGTTTCATTTTTTTGTCAGCTTTGCTAGAGTACGTTTTTCACATACTGGGTTACATCAAATCAAATATCTTGCTGAGTCTGAAACCAGACCAGTCAATAGACCAGTTGATGATCCTGTCCTAGGGTCCCTTTAACAGAAGGGATTACCCATCTGGTTACATGTTCACCATAACAGCGGTAGCGACGGTAGTAAAAGAAAAACCAAACCTCTGTCAAAATGTGAGAGAGAGAGAAATCACTGAAAACAGTGCCCAATCCTTGCCTCTTAACCTCAGCCAACATGCATAAATAGTATTAGACAATCTCTTACCGTTGTCTTCAATGGAGAAATGGAAGATGTCACTGGTAGCATTGTCTCCATTTCGAAGAACGTAGCATATGTGCATGTCATCAATGTCAGCTAGAGGAGAATTGAGCAAATAAAAAAATGAGTGTAAGTATATATGAACAGTTCTGTGCAAAAGTCTTGACCTCCCTCATTTCTTCATATTTTGCTTCCAAAGAGACAGACTTTCTTGTATTTTTAATGAAGTCTTGAGAAAAAGTTTTCCAGGCTTCCTGAAAGACGTTTTTGGGTCACATTTTTGGCAAGTTTTTGGCTCTAATTAAGTCCTGTTTCTGTACCTGAGCAGTTTCAGATATGTTTTTGTGCATTAAGCCACACACAGTGACCTATGAATTGTTCAAGCATTTAAAAAAAACATCTAATTTAAGGCATGAACCAGTGAGAAACGGGTGTAGATGATGACAGATGATCAGGCCGGTGATTAGTATACCGGTGATGCTGAGTGCTGAGTCGGGTTGGAACAGACGAGAGGGGAAATGAGGTTGCTGCTGAGGTTGTTACATAAACAACCAATTTTTAAATTGTATCTT
>JAOVVB010000050.1:25856741-25867716 GCA_028570985.1 Heterobranchus longifilis | reverse complement strand
AATGTAGAAAGAAATAAAAATCAGGAACGGTCATGGAGTTAGAAAGTGACCCCAAACTTTTGAACGGTAGTGTATGTTAAACCTCACTTGGAACTATCAATAGTCCATGAGTGTATTTTGACATGATTTTAATTTATTATTTATACTGTAAAATACAAGACTTTAAAACTTGACATATTCATTGCTTTCCGAATGACAGGTTCCATAAAGAACAGCAAGTCTCCCACTGGTCTAAAAGTCTTTATCATTTTGTTTTTTAACCTTCTTATGAGGTGAGACTTTGGAGCCTGGGCATTTTAGAAGAAAAAAAAAATTGTTGTATTTACAGCTCAGGTCATCATTATTATTTGATGGCAAAAAAACTGTTTCTCTAAAGGGGAAAGCTCATAAAAATGTAAGTCTAGCATTTCCTAATACCCTCAAGGGAGCAGCAATTTTATTTACTGTGGCTTTTTACTCAGGAGGGGTGAGATGCCCTTAAAATATTAAAAGAAAATGCTGAGAAAAAGGAGATGTAGTGGTAGCTCAATTATCTAGTCGCAATGTTTTGCTGGAAGAAAAGCTTTGTTTGCCTGGACGTCTGATTGGTATGACTGCTTGGCTTAAAGCTCGTTATATACCCTTATAGGTCATTTAATAACAGGAATTAAATAGAATTATACAAGAATTCCAACCTCGCAGGCAGGAGCAAAATGATTTTTATTATTTGTTTTTCGTTATTCTCTTTATACTCAGTTAAAGGTATACTACATCGATTCATTATTTATTCATTCTCAGAGAAAAAGCAGGGTATTGGGCAAGAAAGCACTTGATTTTTTAATGCACTTAAAACCGATGCTCTCCTTAAAGCTTTGCCTCCATATCCAAAGCTGTATATTAGGGATGTTTAAAGTTTTATACGTTGCGTTACGCAAGAATAGGATACACACATCTCTAAGCAACCAGGTCAATAGATTCAAACAATTCTAACAAACGTTACCCCTAGAAAATTATACTATATAGATATTTTCCACTTAACCTTGGCAGAACAGTTCATCTTGTGTGTGAGGAAAAAAATGTCATGATATAATTGTTGAAGACATTTCTATGATACATTATATATTATTGTAAAGGATACTAAAGTGTTTCTTTATTACACTCACTGTCCACTTTAAAATAAACACCTGTGTATGTATTTATTATGTGGCAGCAGCACACTGTAGGGTATTAAATCCTGCAGATACGGGTCAAGTGCTTCGGGTTAATGTTTAAACATGAGAACAGGGAAAATATGATCTCTTATGTGTGATTGTATAATTTTGTACTTAAGGCACTACCAATTAACAGTAGGGAACCTCAAGAGGGTGGGCCTCATGTTAATAATCTGCATTGCTTGTTAAACTCCAGAGGGTTAAATTAAATAATTGATGTATATATATATATACACAACTGTGCTAACTGTGGTGCATTTAGAAATTGTAAAATTTTTTACCTTGAGTAAATGTGGTAATAGTGGCATTCCCCTTGCCCAGGTCGATGAGGTAGCCATGTGCCGCACCTACTGTTACTCTAAAAGTTACAGCTCCATAGGAACTGTCTCTGTCCTCGGCCTTTAGTGCTTTACTTGTGATCACAAATCCTAGGTGACCACTGGGCAGCGTTTTTAAGGCCGTCCCACCCTTGTTGACGACAATCTGCGGAATACCGTTGTCTACAGATAGAATTGTGATTTTCATCACCTGGGGCTTACGAGTCTCAAAAACTGTATCAGGAAAGACGTAAAAGTCAGAATGAGTTCCGTCTGTGACGATGAACGAAAAGCTGTCGGAAGCAGACTCGGTCCCGTCATGCTTGTAGCTGATCATGTTCTCGTTGAGATCCTGCTTGGTGAAGGATGTGATGGTTCGGGTGTTGTTGAACAGCAGCTTTCCATGAATGGGCACCTGAGTGATGGTGAACTTTAGGTGTCGGTCGACTGTGTCGCGATCCTCCACGGTTAACTCAAACGGCGTGATTAGCTTGCTCTTCCCTTCGTTAACGACCAAGCCGTGAATCGTGACCACAGGCTTCTTGTTGTCCACGTCCGTTATGGAAATGCGGAAAGTGCGAAACACCGGATTGTACCCGTCAGTCACTTCAAACTCAAAGCTGTCCATTTTAACCTCGTCATCTGCGGTATGGATGTAGTAGATCTTGCTTCCAGCCAGCTGGAGCTGGGTGAAGGAGGTGATGGGCATGCCTGGCGAATCAGTGCATTCCAGGTGACCTCTGACTGGAGCTCGAGTGATGGTGAAGACTAAGTGCTCGTCTGGGCTGTTGAGATCACTGGTACTGAGCAGTTCCGTGTTCAGGGTCACCCTGCCGCCTTCTTTAAGAGAAACGCCTTTGCTGATAACTTCAGGGAACACCATATCTATTCCACCGATTGTTACATAGAAGTACCTGTCAATCAAAGGATTGATGCCATCCGTGACGTCAAATTTGATGAGGTCGCGTATTCCTTCCTGTCCGTTATGGACGTATATAATCAAATTTTCATCAATGTCACTTTGTGTGAAATTCATTCCAACGGTTATGTTTTGGAGCGTTCCAAGCGGTGTCCTTTTTTGTAGTATTCCCTGATTGGGACCATATCGGATAACATAAGTCAGTGTGCTGTCGTTTGTATCCAGATCGGTGGCTTTTAAAACTTTGTTGGTGATTTCTTTGATTTCTCCTATCTCTATTTCAAGGCCGTCGTTGATAGCCATCCTGGGTGTTTCGTCATCCACTGGGATAACCATAATTATGACAGTCTTTTCCACAGTAAATTTACCATCAGTGAGTAGAATTTTAAAACTGTCCTCGGTGGTTTCTGAATCGTCATGCTCATAAACAATGCTAGAAGCCTCTCTTATCTGGTCTAGAGTAAAGTTGGTTACAGGAATAGTACCAGTGGTTAACTGATTTATAATGAAACCATGTTTTGGAGGTTTAGTAACAATAAATGTCAACTCGTCTGTTGGAACATCCGAATCAACACCATTCAATATAGGAGTGTCAATGACGACGTTCATGCCTTCCATTACTACAAACTCTCTCATGTGGATCTCCGGCTTTTCGTCATTAGATGGTATAATCATGATAGGAAAGAAGTGTCTCTCGGAAAAATTTATTCCATCCGAGCACCTGAAAGTGAACCTGTCCTCCACGGGCTCCACTCCTTTATGAATGCTTTGCACATAATAGATATGATTTTGTTTGATGTCTTTGATGGTGAACGCGCTAATAGCAGTTCCCGACCTGGATTTCTCTGATCCTGGAGCAGGTGAGATGTTCTCCAAGTAGCCAGATGTGGGCTGAACAATGATTGTACACAGCAAGTCATCGTTAGGAGTGTCAATATCGGAAGCGCTTATGTGGGCTATTTGGATGACATTTTTTTCACCTTCGACAACGTTGAACTGGTGGCCGACAAACACCTGAGGAGACTGGCTGTCTATTGGCAGGATGGTTACGTGTACTCGAACACCCTTGATTTTATTGCCGCCTACAGTCCACTCATCAGACATATCCGTCAGTGTCAAGTTAAAGAAGTCCTCTTTTGTAGTAAGGCCAATCTCTCCACTCGTGTGTGCATACACGACAAATCCACTTATGATGTCGGCTTGAGTGAATCTGTTGGCCGGTATGCCGTTGACCAGTATTTCACCAAGAACTGGCGGATCCTCGACTATAAAGGTCAACCTCAGGTCATCTGTGTCTTCATCTCGTCCCTGAATAACGTTAGCTGTGATTTCAGTAGCTCCGTTTTCCAAGACGTCAATATAGGAGCCGATGGTGCCTTCTGGAAGGCTTATGGTTGGAGTTTCATCATCAATGAGCTTCACATTTATCTTAATAGTAATAGTGACAACATGGACGCCGTCGCTCACGTCGAGTTGAAAGAATTCATTAGTCGACTCGTCTCCGTTGTGGGAATAGGAGATCCTGCCTTGAGAAATATCGTCAAGTTTGAACGAATCCCCTTTGGTCAGGTCAGTGAACATGTACTGTATCTTGCCATGTAAAGGAGGTTGAGTGAGCGTAAAGGAGATCTTTGTGCTGTCTGTGTCTGGGTCGGTGGTGTCAAGCTCGGATCGTGTGATTACATGAATACCTCGCTCTAACACAGTGAACCCTGTGTTAGTAATCTGGGGTGGTTTGTTGTCAACAGGTTGCAGGAAAATCGTGAACGCTCCATCGACACTGTTTCCTGCTGTGTCCTCAACCGTGTAATGGAACTGCACTACATGCGGAGTTATACCTAGCTCCAGATCGGGAGGCTTGTATGCTATTTTATGGTGATTTATCTGCGCTTGAGTGAACTCTGTAACCTCTATATTTGGGCTTTCTGTGAGAACAATGGCTCCCAGAATAACAGGGTTGTTCTCATCCGTGTCTCTCGGAGGCTGAGTGACGGTGTATTTCAAATCCCTGTCCTCGGAGTCTAAATCGGTGTAGCGTAAGAATTTCTTGCGAAAAAAAGTGAGCTGGTATTCGTGTACGGTCAGTTGCAGAGTAGTGTCAGGGTAAAGCTCAGGAGGGATGTCATCCACGGGGAGAATTTTGATAATGAAAGAGTTCTGTCCTGACTGATTTGGCGGGTCGTTGTCATCCTGAACTCGGAAAACAAACTGATCCGTAACGGTTTTGGTGTTATGTGGGCCGACATGTCTGTAAAACAGCTTTCCGTCTGTAATGTCTTGCTGCAGCCACTCTGTCACTGCTTTCTCATACATCTCGTCTTCCGAATTAAACCTCCACGTGGACGGGTCTTCCGGAGCATCCGCCTGACGAAGCAGCACCTCTCCTATAATTGAAAAAGGCTCCTCCAGGACAAATTTAATAGTCGAATCCTCTGAGTCGATATCAGCTGCGCTGAGCATTAAAGGTGAAATGGGCATCATCTGGTTTTTTAACATCACCAAACCTGTGTTGGCATTTATAATTGGTGGCTCGTCGTCAGTTGGCACCACGGTTATAGGAAAAAGAAATTCCACTTCGTGTTTGCCGTCTGTCATCCGGAAAATGATATTGTCACTATAAGTGTCACTGCCATCATGCTGGTAGACGACAGATCCGTGATCCAGATCTGCCATGGTGAAGAATTTTCTCCCGGAGCCGATGACTGTGAGCTCGCCGTGCCTCAGTCCATCAATCACTGTCACTCTGACATCGTGTAAATTGTCCTCGTCGCTAATCTGCAGGTTTTGTGAACTAGAAAGTGACCTAGTCTGTCCCTCATAGAGCAGCTGCCCCGTGTTTCGAGTCACAACAGGCGCCAGGGTGTTCATGGGCTTAACGACGATCATAAACGCGAACGGGTCTGACACGGCTCCCTCTGTATCTACAACCACAAACTCGATTTGGAAAATTCTCTCAGAATCCGAATCTTCAGAAGGGGGCTTGTATGCTATTTTAAGATCTTGCAGATCTCCCTGATAGAAAGACGTAATGGGTAAATTCCTATCATCTGTACTGACGATATAGCCTTCCTCGAACGACAGAGGAGAGGTGATGTTAAAGATCAAGTCGTCAGATGGAGATTCGACATCTTCAGCGGCGAGCATGTCAGGGGTTATTGCGGTCATGACAAACTGGTCGACTTCCATCATCATCATGGAGACAAAGCTAGGTTTTGGTGGTGTGTTTTCCTCTCCTTCTTTAATACGCACCATGATTTGGAAAAACTCCTGTTTTATGACATTGCTCTCCTTGTCTTGGAGCTCTACATACATGGGGATGTAATCTCTGTTCGGAGAGCGCTGATCGAACGTATGCCGATAACGTACGTTCAGTCTGAGAAATTCATCACAGTTGAACATTTTTCCCAATTTACCGTCATCAACAAGCTTTCCATACCTGGGCAGAACACCGGTTCCGGCGAGAGAGGTCACTTTACATTGGTACATGTTTCGATCATAGGTGAACTCTAGGATCTTATTGTCAATAGGGTTACTTGTTCCTAGAAGCTTTTCAACCGTCAGAGGCATGTTTTTGATCAGTATCTCGAGCTGAGTGAAGATCACTTCAACCTCCATCATGAACGGGATGATGACCGTGTCGGTCTGGGTGTCGTACCTTAACTGGAGTCGAACCCTGTCTTTGGCTGGACTGCGGGATCCGAAGTGGGAATATTTCACATCACTGGGTCCGAACTCGCATGGGAACTTTTTAGGGCTGAGCTGACCCGGTTTCTGCGACAGTGGGTCGTTGTCCAGGACTGTGATGGTGCACTTGTCTCCAGGTCGGACCTGCAGGACTAAATCATTAATCGGGTCAATGAACACTGATCTGCCAAAGGGAACTCGGATTCCGTTGTTGGCCACCAGTATGGCGTCCTCTGAGAGCTCGGACCTGTGGCCGTAGCTCAGTCCCAGGCTGTCAAACCCGCGCACGTAGGAAACCTCCAGCAAACTCAGCGCCATAATAAAGCTCCATACAGCGCTCTCGGATCTGCTCTGAGCCATCGTGCAGTTCAAGCCACAGTCTCTGATATATCCAAAGAAGAAATCACAAAAATCCACACACGCACACTAGGAGAAATTAAAAAAAAAGAAGTAATAATTATAATAGGATTAAATAAGA
Source organism: Heterobranchus longifilis (assembly GCA_028570985.1). Classification (NCBI taxonomy): domain Eukaryota; kingdom Metazoa; phylum Chordata; class Actinopteri; order Siluriformes; family Clariidae; genus Heterobranchus; species Heterobranchus longifilis. The sequence continues at coordinate 25,861,128 of JAOVVB010000050.1, read as the reverse complement.
AGTAAAACCGCGCGGTGTTGTAAAGCGCGCGCCAACGCGTCCGCGTAAAAGCGCACCATTCTCCCCCTGCGCCTTCTGCGCTCCCGGATAAACTTCATGCCCGAAGAAGTGAGGCGACCCAAGCCACGCCCTCCTCTCAGCCCATTGGCTTACCCTTGTGGCGGAATGCGCGAGCTGACTTATGATTGGACGCGCGGACTGTCTCTGAGAGATAGAGGGCGGGACACAGAGACAGCGCTGAGCTCTGAGGGAATGTTAAGTCTTTCTATGATCAAAGCCCAGAAAACACTTTCGCTGTTTGTTTGTTTTTTTCATTAACTGTTTACATTACATTTGTACTGTTTTTTAATAGATAAACAACAAAAACGTAATGATAATCATTACAAACAATATAATATAAACAATCGTAATAATAACGGATATAAAATAAGAAGAAGAATTAAAGGAAAGAAAAGAAAACTTTTTATTCAGCTATTGTAATGCTTTTTATAAAGCATAAAATGTATCTATGTTAAAATTTTAATGTAATGAAAATCACATTCCTGATCAGAATACCAATATGAAATCAACTACAATATATATAGTCAGTAAACATCTCAATATAATTTATGTGCAAATGTTAATACCGAATATTTGTTTACTTTTATTCGTTTACTTTTCTTTTTTATTAATTATTTTTAAGTTCTTTATATACCCAAGTTGTTTATTTTTGTTTCTTTTAATAATTCAAAATATTGCTTCGGCTCCCTCTAGTGGAAAATCTTGAAATATTTAAGCTGTTGCTTTGCTCAGAAGTCACTGCGCAGGTGTTGGTGTGATTTTCTGATATTGTGTATAAATAATTGATTAATGTATAAACGGCACTGCATCCCACAGCAGATCTATTTAATAGTAAACAATCAGAAAAGTGTGTGTGTGTGTGTGTGTGTGTGTGTGTGAGTGAGAAAGAGAGTTAAATATAGTTACAGAACAATTAAGAGAATAAGTGAATGTGTGAGTAAGTGATTGTTTAAGTGAGTGAGTGTTTAAGTGAGTAAGTGAATGTTTAAGTGAGTGAGTGAGTGTTTAAGTGAGTAAGTGAATGTTTAAGTGAGCGAGTGAGTGTTTAAGTGAGTAAGTGAATGTTTAAGTGAGTGAGTGTTTAAGTGAGTAATTGGATGTTTAAGTGAGTGTTTAAGTGAGTATTTAAGTGAATGTTTGAGTAAGTGTTTAAGTGAGTGAGTGAGTAAGTGACTGTTTTTTTAAGTGAGTGGGTGTGTAAGTTAGTGAGTGGTTTTTGTGTGTGTGTAAGTGAGTAAATTAGTAAGTGGTTGTTTGAGAGAATGAGTGATTAAATAAATGTTTAAGTAAGTAAGTGAGTGAGTGTTTTTTGAGTGGGTGATTGGGTCTTTGTGATTGTGATTGGTGAGTGGGTGATTGGTTCTTTGAATGAGTGAATGAGTGAGTGAATGAGTAAGTGTTTAAATGAAAGAGTGAGTAAGTAATTGTTTCTGTGAGTGTTTAAGTAATTGAGTGAGTGAGTGTTTAAATGAGTGATGTCTTTTATCCGTGTGTGGCTCTTTGAGTGTTTAAGTGAATAAGTTAGTGAGTGTTTCAATGAGTTAGTGAGTGTTTAAATGAGTGAGTGTGTGTTTAAATAAGTGAGTGAGTGAGTGAGTGCATGAGTGCATGAGTGAGTGTTTAAGTAAATGAATGAGTGAGTTAGAGTTGAATGTCACTGAGTATCTGTTTCTGTTTAAAACTTTTATGTACTTCATACAGTCTAAGTCTGACTTAGCAATATTCTCTTTCATCAATAGTCTTCTCCATGTTGCACATTTCAATACCTCTGTTAAAATGCAGCACTCTGCATGTGGGATGAGTTTTATTGATTGATAAGCCATGCAATAAGTGACAGCAGTGTTTATAGACCGTGGGAAGTCAAGTGAATTTTATGAATAAATCATTTGGTTAGATCTAAGACAGTTTATTATGAGAAAATCCTATTTTTATATTTGCAATGCAAGCACTGGGCTTTATGTGTGATAAAATGCCTATAATGCCGGCTGTCACACATAACCAAGTGTGACAGGTGAGGGAGATTCAGGCACATAAACCAAAAAGGTTCTCTGGTTATAACTTATAATAAACCCATACAAAAAGTGTTGGGGTTTTTTTCTAGTAGAAAAGGTTCCTATTATAAGAAAGACAAGAAGAGTCAAAGAAAACAATAGAGAACATTTTTTATACATTCAAATCTGAGCCTTAGGAACAACGTAACCATGTCAGACATGTCATGGATTGCTATAGTAGTTTAAATGCTATAGTGCTAATAGGATGCCAGACTAATATTATATTATAACTAATATTATTATATTATTATATATTATTATTAGTATTATATTACAGCGCTAACCACAACGCCAACGTGCCACCTTATTTTATTTATATAGTTTTTATTTTATTTTTATTCATATAGTCTTGGTCATTGTCATTCTTGTTCAACAATAAAAATAGTCCTGACCCTAAGGCTTTAGTAAGCCGCCATGTTGCATCGATCACCAGGAATTCTGTGCTGTCAGCAGTTCGGGTGGCCTCGGCGCGAGTAGATTGGAACTGGATTAGCAAAGGGTGAGTTACGACCCTCTTGTGCACTCTTCTGATTTATTGTTAAATCTTTATATCTCCATCTCTGTCCAAGTCACGGCTCTCCAGCTTAATCTCTCTATCAAGGATTATAAAGGAGTTCAGTTTCTGTAACAGGGTGATGGCGTCGCACTCACTGCCAGCCTGAGGAACTGGTTTTATCTGGTGCTAACTTAAAAATGATGATTATAGTCCATGCTACAGATGCTTCACTTGCAGATTAGTGCGAGACACTTGTATTCACCGTGCTTGATGAGAGGGTAAAAATCCTTCCTGTGGGAAAACACCTGCAGCTCCGGGCAAGCACTGGGCAATGAAATCTTTCATAAACGACCATCATCCAGCTACAGCGGGGATTGCAAAACACCATGCTCATTGCCTAACCAAGCAGATGTTTCAACTTTCTCTCTGTCTCTATACTTTATGGGACCATATTTATACCTATACTGTAGCTCTCACACTGTCACAAGTGGTAATCAGTTTTCCCCTTTTTCACAATTTTTTCAGTCTGACGTCATTCTGAGAAAGAGTATAAAAAAACCTTTTTAACTTTTTGAGAATAAATATGAGGCCCATTTTTCTTGTTGAACCTTAGTACTACAGTAACTATGATCTATCTGTTGATATCTAACACCTCCAGCTCTGTTATTACTCTCTATCAGTTTCAACATAGAGGTCCATTAATTAAAGTGTGAAGCAGGATATTCCACTGCACAGTACATAATATCACCAACCACATGCTCCATCTGTCATGCTTTAGAAACTTCTTGGCTTTTCTTGCCTTCTCTATTGTGTCTGTTTTTTAAATTAAGGACAAAATTCTAAGACTAAAAGTTAACTCATACAGTACATTATCTTATACATACGTGTATAAAACACATTATTTAGTAACCAAAGTCAACAGAGTTGCAGCAAATAACTTTTTAGTGTACTGTTAAGGATATACAGTATGTAATATTATGTATATATGATATCCTATGTGATACCATGGTTAGAGTGCCACTTCTTTTTTTTACTGACATTAACTTTATCAGTATTATTAAGTCAAACATGTTTCCAGACATTACTTTTCCAACCCCCAAAAATAGTAATGTCAGGAATATAATTTGGTATCAGAAGGTATTAAATTAGATTTTTTTGCAGACAAAAGCTTGCAAGCCAAAGTGACAATGATGATGATGAGGATGATGAGGAGGAGGAGAATGAAGATGAAGATGATGATGATGATAAGTCCATCAAAATACAAAGACCAAAAACAGACCTCTTTTTCAGACTTATACTATAATGGAATTATGGAATTATAATATATTGAAAAAGTTAATTTTCTTTTGGAATTTAATATCAAAAGTAAATCTCTCATACTGTATTTTCTAGATTCATTACATGTGAAGTAATCAGTTCGAGACTCTTAGACTCTGGGACCATCAAATAATTTCTACATGAAACCCCAAATTTACTTTCATCTAGAAAGACCGCAATGATCCAGTTCTTTTTTTCTTTAGCCAGGTAAGATGCATCTGACATTACAGTCCCTAGGAATGCAATGGTTGTAGGACATTTCCTGAGGATGTCTGTTTGCAGTGGCTCTTGATGTACTGACTCCAGCCTCATTCCACTCCCTGTGAAGCTCTTTTAAGTCTTTTTTTTTTATATTTTTTTTGTTTTTTTTCCAATTTTCTCCCCACTATTAGTCGTAGCCAATTCCTCCCCGTCACTAGGGGGCTCCCACATTAAGGCTACTACTACCACTCAGTCGGGAGGG
>JAOVVB010000050.1:25841419-25853962 GCA_028570985.1 Heterobranchus longifilis | reverse complement strand
AGCCGCTCCTTCCGCGTGCGCGAGCTCACAGACGCCCCTGATTGGCTGTAGAGCCGTGATTAATGTGGGAGCGCAAATACCTCTCATCCCTCAGCCCTGAGAGAGCTCGGCCAATCAGCTCTCTCTGTGCCTCCGTCTGTGCGCCCCATCCGACCAGCGCTCCCCGGATGATAGGGCGAGCGCCTTACCACTGCGCCACTCGGAGGCCCCACTCTTTTAAGTTTTTTAATTGGCTTTGTTTGACAATCTCTTAATTCTGTGATCATTCCTGTATCTTGGGCATCTTTTCCTACCTCACTTTTCCCTTCCAGTCAATTTTCCATGCGTATTGTTTGAACAGACAGCTCTTTCAGCAGTGACCTTCTGTGGCTTACCCTCCTTGTGTAGGGTGTCCTTGTCTTCTGGACAACTGTCAAGTCAACAGTCTTCCCCATAATTCTGGTTACACATAGGCCTACTGAATTAGATTGAGACATGGTATGCACTGTATAAAAATAATAATTTATTCAAAGTCAAAAATTAATATTCTATATTGGATAAAATATAAGTACTCTAAAATACATGAAATTTAATAACAAAAGAAAAACTTTTTCACACAAATATTTTTTTTTAGATGTACTGAAATACAGATTCTTCAACATATTTAGTAAAGCTTTCCAGGAAATAAATCCCCCCCCAAAAAATTTTTTTAAAGGGTAACAATGGGCTGTAACACTAAATATTAAATTTGATTAGTTTAATACATTTTCCCGCTCTCTATGGTAAAATTCTTGAAATTGTAATTGCATTCTTTTAAGAAGGATCTTTCCTTAATTGTGTATCTTTACATGTGCTTATGGAATATATTTAGCAGTCTTAATGTGGATTACCTGATAAATCAGGTGTAAAGGATTTAATTTGCATGACATACCATAAATACTTTGTTTGACTTTTATAATATATACTTTTATACGTCTTAGACCACATAAAAAAACACTAAAAAGTGGATTTTTTTTTCTATTTAAAGGTGCAAATAAACAGAAAATTTTACAATTTTGAACACAAAGAGAGCAAATGTTCAAATTCAACTGTATTTAATATAATATTGGGTTTTTCCAAGCTACTGAAGTTCATTCTAATCTCAAATGTGTTGTTATGAAAAGAAAATGGGGTAATACCAGACATTAAGAAACTCATGTAAATATTAAAATTAAAAATGTTAAATAATGTTTTAATATGCAACCAAAATATATGAACAAATTTAATACAAAAATACTTCAGTTCACAGTAAAAGGTTTCACATTGTTTCTATTGGAGCGTTGTTGATCATAAAGTCAATAATCAAGAATATAAAAAAAAAAATAAATAAAAATAATTTCTCTCAGGGGATCGATAAACTCTACCCACCCGCCCCCCCCCCCCCCTCCACTACCTAAGTACCTACCTATCTAGTCCATCTCTATTCGCTACTCAGTATGGTGCATGTTAGACAAGTTAACCCAATGATCTCATTAGGAATGCAAATCTGATTATAATTACTACAGTCCTCCCAATCTCTAATAACCGCCAGGATCACTGTGTGTCATAGGCTCTTGTTTCAGCTCCTCGTGAATTCCCCATGCTCCAGCTGTCATTTTTTTTTTTCCCACCGCAACAATTGCTGAGCTTATCAGCTCTATTTTCTGTTCTTGAATCTCTCTGTAGTTACAATACACTCCCCACGCGTCTGTGATCTCATTTGTGCTATTTTAGTTCATTACTTCAGCTAGCAGATTTCAATAGAGCCACTGTACTCTTCAGGGCTGAGGGAGACCTCACAGCACAAAGATGTCAAAACAATTTCAGTTTGTAAGCAGGTTTGACTATCAGAGGATTAATTGAAGCATGCCAGAGGTGAGAGCTCAGAGGTGGAAATCCAAGTCTGAGAATGTGAAATGTGAGAACTGAAAGAACCAGACACGGAGAAGCAGAGGTATTAGTGCAGCCAAGTTTTCCCATAATTAAAGTCATAAGAGAAGTGCAACCACTAGCCCTGTTCCTAACCTTAATCTTCTCGAATCGATTCAGATTTTCAATTGACAGTCAGAGGTTACGTGAAACATTTGAGTTTGCATGAAACAGGATACATAAAACACTTTAGAAACTAGAAACCACAGCCTCTAACACAAGGAAAACATTTCAGAGAAATAAAGGTCTCCAGATAGCATCACATATAAGGTCGTGCAGTACTTCTGAATATCAGCATGGCCATGATATTGTTTTTACTCTAGCTGCGCCATCGTGACTACGGCCACATCACAGTCATGCTGTATTTCAGTACAGTACAACAGCATGAATTCAAATGTGATTTTGTTTGGTATGTTAATGTTAAACTGATAAAATAGAATTAAGAATTTACAAACTATTTATCTTAATAAAATAGACATAAAATGGGCCCCAGAGTGGCACAGTGGTAAAGTGCTCGCCCTCTCAGCGGGGTGGGATGGAAGGCACTTAGTGCTCTCACATTTAAGCACAGGTGTATGTACAGTAAGTCCACGCAAACGAAAGGAGCGAATAGCGCTGTCCTCACATGGTTCGGCCCTCCCTGACTTAGTGGTAGTAGCCTTAATGTGGGAGCCCCCTAGTGACTGGGGGAAATGGACACAACTAAATTAGGGAGAAAATCTGGGGAAAAGAAACATATAATATAATAATATATACTATAACTTACTAACTAACTATCAAAAGGTGTGAAAAATGGTGCTTACAGGTCACCATTAATAAAACCATAGGAACTTAAATCATAGGAACTTGGGAAACTTTAAAAATATTACTTAAAAAATGTAACACTTATGATTAAAAGTAACTCCAGCTAAATAATTATAAATTGAATTACAGCATTTAAGAAAATCTGTTCAAATTTTATTACAAGATACAGTACATTGGAACACACAAATTAGATAGTAGTTAACTACAATATACATGTTAAATAAACATTTATTCATAATTTGTGTTTAAAATGCCATTAAAAATATATATTTGCATATAAATACAAATAAAAAGTAGATAAGTAATGGATAAGTAGATATGGATCATGTATATGTATGTTTTATATTAAACATTTAGCAGAAAAACAGATAAAGCTTTTAGCACAAATAAAAAAAATAATAACAAATAAAATGTCAGTCTAATATTTCACTTTCATATCCTACTTGAGATTTGACACTCTGTGCTCAGGCTTTGACTCTCAGCTGATGAACAGTCAGACATTAATGCAAGTGCTGTACTTAACCATAACCTCTCCATTCTTTTTGCTTTTATCTTTTTTTCCTGTGAAAAAGAAATGGCTGTGACTTTTTAGTTTTTCTTTTTCCAACTTCTTTTTTAAAAATTTTTATTATTTCTTTTTTTTATTTAAATGTTACTATAGTTATGAAGCAAGCAGCCTTCCTTCCTGCCTGTGAAACATGTCAGGTGTGAACATTTATAAGCATGTTTGGCAAAAAGGCAGTGTGTTTCAACCAACGGACAAACGATAGCTCTGAGAGAATTAGTACATGAAACATAATGGTGTAAACAAAACATTATTCCTAAGAAATAATAGTACTCCAGAATGCTTAATTTTGATCAGATTATATAATGACTGAAACTCTCACTTTTACTTTTATTACGGAGAGGGTTGCAGAAAAAAAGAAAAGAAATAAATATATATACCTAAATAGAGTTGGATAAAGAATAGATAAACTTTAATAGATAAAGTTTTAAAAGAAAAAAAAAATTCAGTGAGATGTGAAACTGTAACCTTTTGTCATGTTTATTTTTTATAATTTTTTTTAATTTTTCCTTTGTTTTACCAGAGTAGTCACATTGAGACAGTAGTCTCTTTTGCAAGTGAGCCCTGTTAGCCTCATGTTAGAGCCATGAGAATAAGAAAAAGATATTTAACAGAGAGAAACAAGCAAGGTTGGTGAGGAAACAACTATTTATAGCTGCCATAATTTCTGAAATATTTTTGACATTTTGTCATAGATTAAGTGCAACCATAAACAGAAAAAAGTTCTTCAATAAATGAAAATTGATTTTAATGACTGTAGTGTAAGAAGAATGAATCAGTTCAATAACTCAGCTTTACATCAAGCCCAATCGCATCTTTGATTACTTTCCAACAACACCAAGAAGTGTCCTATTCCTAACACCGTATTTACTTTATTTAACATAATAATAATCATAATAATAATAATAATAATAATACAAGCATAAAAAGTAAAAAATAAAAAAAAATCAATTTTTTACCCAGAGTTTTAATCTTAAAAAAAAAAAAAAAAAGGGTTCAACTAGGGCAATGCAGGTTCAAGCTTTTTTTAAGGCACAGATCTCTACCTAACCTGTAAATACAGCCTTTATAGTACAGTATATATAATTGCAATTTATATAATTTATAACAATAATGATACAACATATACCTAGTCTACACAGCATATTCACATAATCCAACTAGGGTAAAATGTAGTCAATTTAGAGATAAATATTAAATTTGTGATACTGTACTACCTCATATCCGTTTACTATTAACATTTTTTAATTTTTGTACATTAATATTAACCTTTCACATTACACACTTGTTTTATTTTACCACCTATGTTTAGGTTTAAATAAAAAAAATTGTGCTAACATTTATCTTAATTATCACTCTGATGTACAGTATCATTGGTTTATATAAATCATCAGTGTTGTAAAAAAAATGTGAAAGTGCATGGCTAAGTGCAGCTTTTCAAAAATGTAACAGGCTTTTTACAGCTCGGAAAAAAAGAAGAGAGAACTGCAAAATAATCAGTTTCTAATTTTTTTTTCTTACACCTGTATGTATTGGTGAGATGAACAGTTTTGTAGAATTTTTAGTGAACTGCTGACAATATTTCTCCTGATTTCAAACTATAACTATCGTTATTTAGAGTGTATATTTAAATCAAATGACATCGCAACACACCAAAATAAAGCAAGATCATGTAGTATTGCCAGTTTAATAACTCAAAAAAAAAAAAAAAACTAATAATTTCTATAATTTAATAAAGAAATCAGTATTTAGTCAAATAACCCTCATTTGCAGTTACACCTGTTTTGGAATGCTCTCCACTAGTTTTTCACATTGCTGTGGGTAACTTTATATCACTCTTTTTGCAAAAAAAAGCAAACAGCTCAGCTTTGCGTGATGGTTTGTGATCATCCATCTTCTTCTTGATGACTTGATGAAGTTTCCTGGAGTAAATTGTAGTGGTCTCTTTTTTCCCCCCCAGAATCATTAAAATCATGTTATTAAAAATGATCTAATCTTCATCTAAGTCTTCATATTTGCTTTACTCACATTTTTAAGCAGCTAATTTGACCATTATGAAGAAATTGGGCTCCAAATGAAATATTCAAGAAATCTGTTGGAGGTCTTTATTATAGGCGTTGTTTCAGTCACACAAAAGGCATTAGATTACAGGGAGATACTTCATGACGAAGTTCTTTTGTTTGGTTATGCTTGTAAATGTTAAATCGTACTTCACAAACTCTTGAAAAAAAAATGAAGTATGGTTTTAAGCAGGGTTTGCATCTGCACATTTTATTATGGCTAAATTGATATTCACTTTCTGTGGTTGTCTCGTGCTTTTAGGCAACATCATCAGCTTAGGCGTGTGCACTATTAGTACAAGACCACTAGATGGCCATACAATGACAAAATTTATTTGGAATGCATTATGAGACATAACTTTGATTAATCGATACAGTCAGTAACATTAGTAAAAATAGTTTTAATGCCTGAAATAGGAGGAGTAGAAAGCAATGTTAGGAGTCTTTTAGAATGGGGAGTCACTGATCAGGGACAGAAGAATTTATTAGTGTTGAGGCCGGGAAGATGAGGGAGATACTGGATTCCAACCACAGTTGAAAACAGAGAAGAAGAAGAAAACATTTGAAAAACATACAACAATTGTACATCTATTTTAAAGTTTATTTAATGCTGGTCCTCCACCATGGTCTAAACTTTTCAGCAAGACACCGACTATATTATAAATCTCTAAAGGTTGCATTCCTGTTGCTGCTCTCATATGTTTGAAAGCTTTTAAACTATTAATGAGTTTCATTTGTTTGGTCTTATTTAACCGATGAAAAAGGTTTACAGCTCCATGGGAGCAGTTGATGTATACAGTACACAACAGGAATCAGGAAAAAGTGATAAAACAGAATATTAATGTATTAATAAAACTTGTATTTTTAAAATACTGTAATTCATAACTAAAAGCAAATGAGAAAACAAGACATAAATAAAGAGTGGGTGACAAATTTAGTGTTAAGAACTGAAAAAGTAAAGAAACTTCTATAAAACCTAACTTTTTTTTTTATAACTTTTACTTTGCCTTCATAATGAACCAATTTTTTGGATTATTGTAGTAATGTAAATGTATTTGTCCCTACAGACTCATTTTCTATTAATTTACAATGAATCATCATTCATTGCATATTTTAAATACGATTGGTCAGGAAGTGTTGATTAATTCTTGATAAAAGCAGCCATGACAGTGGTGCAGCTGCACATTTAAATGAATATGCTTCTTCTAATGCTTTGCCCTTTCCACAAGGTACTATCATAAAGTGGGTTCGAGATTTGCATCCCACAGATCCGGTTGTTTTTGTTGTACGTCCGGCTTTAGACACCTTAATACAGTACCTGGCAGTAGAATTCGCTATTGACGGTCTGGCCCATGGGGACGAATTCTCAAAGCACAATCCTGCAAATGTTGGAAAAGATGATGAGTCAGCACTTGGTTGAGCTGCGGACCTGCCTCGTCTTTTTCGGTCATGGAGATGACGGGCTCGTCCACTGTGAAGACTCAGGGTCGTACCCATACACTCATACCCATACAAGTTTTGTCACCATTAATGACCCTCAACATGAAGGACAGGTTCTTCGCAGAGTTTGACACGATGTTCTTTCTGCTCCTGGGTCAGCAGCCTGGGGACAAACTTGGCACCAAGACGATGCATCATCATATGAGATGTGAGGATTGCTCGGACGAAGGTCTTCCTGATCTCTCGTCATCTTCCAGTGATGTTCCTCTGCTCTTGAAGCGTGTGTGCCACTTAAAACACCTCAAACGACTCATCGCAGCATCTCCGTGAACTTCAAATCATGTCAAACGTATCTGCCCAGTTTCACACAAAATTTCACGTTTGGTCTTTGTTCTAATTTGCTGTCCATGATAAAAAAAGTTGACTTGGTATCTCACATGGTCAAAATAGCACCAGTTGCACAGCTCCCAATGAACACAGGACAATGTCTTTTGGCACACTGCCTTATGATGCTTTGTGTTCCCCGTGACTGTGCATGCAGCCTTGTGATGCCACCTGCTGGTGTGTTACAAAACTTTTTGATACTCCCTCATATGTTTAATTTGAATATTTGGAAGGAGTCTCCAGTGTCAGATTGTTGTAGCAGTCTGAGATAAAGCTGTAACTTTACATTTCCTAAGAAGGGAAAGTCTTCAGAACAGAAGAGTTTGCATTAGAGAGAGAAAGAGAAAGAGTGTGATTATGTTAGAGAGAAATAGTGGGGGAATAGAGTGTTTATAGCATAACTGATAACAAGACCTTGTTTGGCAGATGCATCATTCCCTTTAACAGATTTAATGGATAAATATTATGATGTCATTCATGAAAAATGTTAGAGCTGACAAGTTGCTGTGGTTGATAATGGTCTCCGCTTTATATCAGGCCATACCGCACCACCCTGTTATTGATTATTTTCCAAAATAATTGCTCCTCAAGTGCTCCAGAGTTCCCAGATCAATCATGCAAACCAAAGTCTGTGTATGTGTCATATTCCCAGAATGTCAGAGACAACTGTACACAGAAATGCATGAGGTAAGAGTCTAAAAAGAACATTGACACCTTCTAGGGAAGTGACTAGACAATCATTTTAATAAATACACATAGGACGAATAGCATACCCTAATCCTAGCATACAATAAGATTATGGTTGCAATATTTATTCAAGAACAGTACACAGTAACAGAGAATAAAGTGACACAGTGTTAAACGCCCTATAAAATTAAAGTGGCTAATGTGACATTGAAACAGGCTTCAAGCGACATGCAGTTATTTAAAAGTCTAATGGCCTGCAAATAAAAACTATTCCTTAGGCTTGATCGTAGAGCTTAGAAAGCACGTACCAGATGGTAACCTGATGAACAAGTTGTAAGCTGCATCTGAGCTTCAATACACCATAACATTGAGAGCCGTCCTCTGGCAGGGTGTCTGTTAGATGTCCTTTAAAGTTCCTTGAATGCCCTCCTTGCTGCCTGTTATTCACTGCATTGCAACTGATGTCAGTGGAGCTGCCAAACCTGACAGTAATGCTGCCACTTGGGACGCTGTGGTAGACATTTATGAGGATGTTACATGCCAGACCAACTTTCTTGAGCATTCTTAGGAAATAAAGTCTCTGCCAGGTGGATCTTGTGATCCAGTCTTTGGGGACTCTATTAATGGATGAAGGAGCACACATTTACTTTTTGCATTTTCCTAAAATCTCATCAGTTTTGCTAACATTAGGACAGAGATTGTCTCTCTCTCTCTCTCTCTCTCTCTCACTCTCTCTTTCATCTCTCTTGGTGATGAGGCCTAGGCTGGTAGTGCCATCAGCAAATCTTTAGAATTTGGGTTGTGCTTGGTGACAGAGTTGTACACATTGTGTCATGACATCTCAAACTGTAAAAACTAATTTTAGGGAGATTCCCCTGGATACAAGTGTCCCTAGTTAGATTATAAAGGTTCCTAGATGGATGGATGGATGGATGGATACAACAATTAGTTCCAACCGAGTAATCTGATTGGACAAGGAGCATTCCATGAGAGAATGAGTGGTGGTAAAGAACAGCTGGTCCTTTAACCAGCTGTTAACTATATGTATCACTCTTTGGCACAGGTATTCTAATAACCATTAATTACGCTAACCGTCAGTCACAACGTGGGTGTAAGTCCTCTTCGAAATCATTCCTAATTGTCTCTGTCCTGAGAAAGAACACTGCTTGATGTGTGGAAGGGACCTTCCCATTTAATGCTAATTGGATTTAAGCCTGGAACCCTGAAGTTAGCAGAGCTGACATTCCAAAGTGGAATAAGTAAAAATATAAAGAAAAACTTGCTAGATTTACAGGACTGTTCAACACCCCCATGGTTTATTCTTAGCCAGTCAGAAATGTTAATATTAAATTGCACAGGTGGATGTCTAGGTCTGAAACATTAAAAACTTGGTGATGGTACAATTAATGAACAGCCATTTGACAAAGTTCATACATCCTTTTTGTCCAAGTTAATGAGTACAATAAACATGGTTTAAGCAACTGGATCATTCAGAGATCTGTTAACACATGTATAGTATGCTTGTTGTAGAGGATTGGATCAATCTAATAAGTGCATTATTTAAGAACACATCCATGGATTTCAAGTCTTGGTGCTTGAATGGTTGGAGGGTTCACAAGTCTGAAGGCCTTCAGCTTATCAAAAGTGAGTAGAGCAAGCATATACAGTACCTGTCTATGTTCTACATGGGGGTTTCCTCTGAATTCTCTGGATTTCTGAACACATGGCAGGTGTAGACCCATTCATGACTCTATGTTGCTTCCAGGTGTGCACATGATGCTCAGCAATGGACTGGAGTCCCATTCCAGGATGTATTCCAGTTATGTTGCCTACATTAGTTTTGGTTTGACGGAAAGAGCAAAGTCAAACCAAAACTAATGTAGGCAACAAGACTGGAATACATCCTAGAATGGGACTTCAGTCCATTGCTGAGTTATTCCATTGCGGTCAATTGCTGCATTATATGAAACATGAACGTTATTTGTCGCATTTAATTCAGAACACTACTAACACGCGACCTGATAAACATCTGTAGTAGCAGACTATGAAGCATAATAAGTCTTTTGCTGCATTATATGAAATATGAACTGCATTATATGAAATATGAACGTTATCTGTCGCATTTAATTCACGCGACCTGATAAACATCTGTAGTAGCAGACTATGAAGCATAATAAGTCTGAGACTGGGCTGTGAGGAGATCCACCCAACCTCAGTGTAACTCATTTCCAATGCCACTTCCCCTAGTGAGTACTGCATCATTAGTGTTGATGGATCAATGTTATTACTGGAAAAGCACTAAAAGGCTGGAGATTATGGCTGTTCTTCCTTTGGCCATATTTCTCTGTCGTACATGCAAACAGCAGAGTAAAGCAACGATTTATCATGCAGAGGAGAAAGAATAACTCTTATGACCATCTTTAGGTAAATGAAACTGAAGAGAGACGTTAACGCGGAAAGTGTGTAGAAAATTACAGAATAAAAATATAACTTGGAATATAACTCAATTATTATTATTATTATTATTATTATTATTATTATTATTATTATTATTGTTGTTGTTGTTGTTTTTTGATAGATAGATAGATAGATAGATAGATAGACAATATACAGTATATAACAGTAAATGTGAAAGCAGTGTAGTAGCAATTACAGATCGTCAATCATGTATAGCACTATACAGTACATGATTGACGATCTGTTGATCTGATCTACATTTTCTGTTGGTTTTATTGGATGTTGGAACCTTATATGAACGTTATATATAAATATATGAAATGAAGAGAATTAATTGAATATGTGCAAATGTCACTGAGTGAGGATGAATATTAGTGGACAGGCTACAGATAATTGAGATGTTTAATGAGTTATACCCATTGAAAGTGACAGCAGTGCCAAAGTGAATGGTGCAAGACTGAGGTGGTGCAAGTCAATGCAGATAAGGGTAGATAATGATTAGATTAATAAATAAATATGAATGTGAAGAGTGAGTGTGTTATGAGGGAGAGCAATGTGTTTAACTAAGGAAGTGTATTAGTAGAGGGACCCTATGACCAAGAATTCCAACCACATACACAGTCACATCCACAGAGGTGTTAAAGCAACGTATGGCCCTGTGAACAAAGGATTTCCTGAGTCTGTCAGTAGAGCAGCTCTGTGGAAGGAGTCCGCCACTGAACATGCTTTTCTGCTTGGCAAAAGTTCAGTACAGAGGGTGACTGGTGTTGGACATAATGGATATCATTTTATTTATTTATTAAGTCTACCACAAATTCTGCTCTCCTGACCACCTTGTTCAGTCGAGTGGCATCTTCGCATTTAAAGTTTCCTCACCAACACACTACAGCATAGAAAAGAAGACTGGACACCACCGATTGATAGAACATCTGCTGGAGTTTCTTGCAGATTCCTAAAGAGGCCAGTTTCTGACAAATCAATCAAAGATGCTTTCATACATTTTATATGCATTTTTTAATTGATAGTTTACAGCATCCGGTCATGTTCTTTGATGTAACCACCAGTGATTAATCATTTAATTAGCCTAATTACTGTCCTTTTTTTTTTTTTTTTTTACACCATAACACTTAAGTAGCACCATTTTCACTTTGAGTGCATTGTGCTTTTTCAGCTCCACTGGATTTGGCACATTATCTACACCACCGCTAAGCAGAATTTCTCCACCGCTGCAAACAAGTGATCTTTTATCACCTAACTAATTCATGAGTAATTGTGTTTGGTAAATACAATTTGGTAAAGATAAATTTCTGACATTTACTTGAGGGAGAAAAAAATAAATAAAAAACCCCATAGCCTGTAGCTGAGATTTGTGGCGTGATTAGTTATCTTGAACCTTTACACTGCTCTTCTAGACATGAGCAGTTTAGATGCAGGAGCCACTGACGTTATTGGATGACCTTTATTAATGAACGGCTGCTTTGCTGACAGGTCAGTATGTGCGACCTGTTATGGTAATGCTTACTTTTTTTTTTATTAATGTATTAATGCATTCTTAGCAAACTGAGCCTTTTAAATGAATCACAGTATGGGGTTGTCAGGAATAATTCTCTAGAGACACTATCCTGTTTTACACCATGTAAACGGGAAGTGGGAATCTCTGTGGTTCAGGCTCTGTTTCAACAATTGGAAGTGCATGTTGGAATGCAAATATGAAAAAGAAAAAAAAAAAAAACACCAAAGTCTCTGGAAACTATTATCTCTGTACATCCAAGTGGTTTTATTCTTGCAGTGCTTGTTTAAATATAACAATGATTTTTTTAAAACCCAGTCTCAGATCTTCCTTTTTATCCGTAGTCAGCTCTGCTCTGGAGCTCATCAGTGACTTCCCATATTCACCGCCATTTGGTTGATCTAACAGGAAATGTCAGTTCAAACAGCTACTCACTAGTTCACACATAATGGATCAGATCATTGTGTGGAGTAAAAGCTGGTATGTTCTTTCACTCCCTTGCCTCTTTGCATTCCCACAGTGTCCTATGTGTAATGATGCAACTAGGGGACATAGGGGACAACACAACAGTCCCAAATGTGGGTTAGTCTCGATGTGTGGGTGTGTACTTTGCATGCAGGGAAAATCTTGTCCTGTCCCGTTTATGTGATTTTTAAAAATAGACCATTGTAAACAAAGGAATCTGATAAATGAGTAAATATAGTGGCAAT
>JAOVVB010000050.1:25828992-25841319 GCA_028570985.1 Heterobranchus longifilis | reverse complement strand
AACAACCTCAGCAGCAACCTCATTTCCCCTCTCGTCTGTCGTCAGTATACAGTACTAATCACTGGCCTGATCATCTGCCATCATCTGCACCTGTTTCTCACTGGTTTATGTTTTAAGTTGAATGTTTTGCATTCTTGAATGATTCATAGGTCACTATGTGGCTTAACAAACAAACAGCATTCCTCTGGAACTGCTCAGGTACAGGGACTGGACTAAATGTGAGAGCCAAAAAGTGCCTTCAGGAAGCCTGGACAACTATTTCTCAAGACTACATTAGAATATGAGAAAGTCTGGCTATTTGGAAGAAAAATTATAAGAAATGAGGGGGGTCAAGACTTTTGCACAGTACTGTACATGCCTGAAATTGTAGCTCTTACAGCAAAACTTTCTTATAGAATCTATATTCATAGCATAATTGAAAAAAAAACCCACCCATGATAGATGTACTGTATATTACCTTCTTTAATACTACAGTAGATGATGAGAACGATGACCGGGAAATTTTGTTGTTTTAAAACTTTAAAACTGCATTAAAAAAAAATAATTTTCAAACAATTAACAATATATTTTTGGTATAACCTTTTGTACTTTAATTGGTTCATAATGCCATTTCAATAAATGGCTGCATATTAAAGAAAGGGTCACATATTAAAACATGTATACAGTACTTGTGTTTTTATAGGTAATGCTTCATGCATTGGAATATTTGCATTGGTCTTTTTTTTTTTATTGTGGAAAGCATATAATTAAAATCCTTATTTCATTAAATGTTACTTTAGTCTAATCAGTCACCAGTATACTCTGTCATCCACGAAAGTGTTCATACTGTAGCTTTAATACTTTTTTTTTTTTATTGCTGTCCCTCACATTTGTTGTCTGGCCAAAATGAACACTAATCTGGATTTGCACAGTGTTTACCATCTGATCAAAATGTCATTTTCCACCAGCTCCTGTCAAACCCTATCTAGTGATTTCATCAGCTGAAAAGAGTTATGAAACTGGGAACGAGGAGCATTTTACCACCATACCATCACCAACAGTGGAATTTATTCCTCATGGGAATCTGCAGCTGAATTGGTACACCATGAGACAATTTCTCCCTATAAGGTTATCTATTTGTCCTTATCAACTTTCCTTATCATGGGAATACAAATGGAGGCGTGTGTGTTTTTTTTGTTACTCACCCAGGGTTCAGTGGCCTGATGAACTCACTACAAGACTTGTCTTAAAAACCATTTCTACTAAATTCCTTACAAAGTACTGTATATCTCTTTTCCACACATTATAAACATAATCTGGTTTTAATATTAGCTTAGTCACTTATTTTTGAGAGTATTTCATAATAACCCTTTGGAAGTTAGTTTCTTGTAAACCTTTTAAAATGATGGTAGAAACCCTATATTAAACTATCATAACTAAAGCAAAGTTTTCAAAAGAATTAAATATATTCATTTGTCTGAAAACCTTTAACTGGTTACTTATGCATGCAAAGCTTTTGACGTGAACGTAGCTTTGCTTCTTGCTTGTACGTTTTTTTTTTAATTGGTTGCATTTTCCCTTATTGAAAAAAAAAAAACTAACACTATAATAAAAAGCATCACAAGCCTAACAGCTACACTGCAAATGCATACACAATGCGTACAATCATATTGATCATCATAAATCATCACTGCACAAATTGTATATACAGTGAGACCACTTTTTGTGACACACCCCTCACATACAAGATTAAATTTACAGCCTGTCAACTGAATGTTATTTAAATGTTCATTTCTTTTTATGCGGAAAGGAAGTCCCTGGATGATATTATGCCACTCTTAAATCATCGAGACACACATCAAGGCTGCAGGGCTTCACTGGGACACACGAACAGACGTGAAGAATGGTTACAGAAGCTGTTCAGTGAATAAACAGGTTGTTCGTAGGGAAAATCAATCATAAACTACCGTAGATGCAGTTACATGGAGTCTAATATTCCATTAATCAGGATAATAATAATCTAGTCTGAATAAAAATGCCTCATGTAAGGTAAGATTCAATTATTTGTCACATATACCGTTTTATAGCCCAGTGAAATGATATTTTTCGCATATCTCAGTTAGGAAGCTGGAGTTGGAGCGCAGGGCCAGGGCCTTGTTCAAGGGCTCAACAGCGACGCAACTTGACGGGGCTGGGGCTCGAACTCTGACCTTCCAATCAGTAACCCAGAGCACTGAACACTTGAGCCACCACTGCCCAAACCACCTCAGTAAGAAACGATGTGGCCTGATCAGAAGGAATTCTCAACCGAAATAAGTGGGATAGTGTAAACTTAGTGTAAATATTATCCATGTAAAGCCTTGATCTAATAATTTTGTTAGAATAAATATATTCCTTCTGCACATGTTTGTCCCAAATGGGGTTAACTTTAGGTGATGTAATGAGTTTCCAGGAGGAAAATTTCGCTCCCAAATGCCACGAGACCAGTTTTCCCACAAGCCATGCCTAACACATGTTGAAAATATGTATACTGTATATTCTGATTGAATGCTTTGGGTATTTAAATGAACATCTTATCAGATAAGCGTCCATGTAAACAGTTAAATGGGAATCTCTAATCAGAATGATTTCAGATTGAAGAAATATTGTCCATTTAAAGACAGCTAGTGAGTGCATTTCTTATAAAAACATTTTGTTGCAAGTGATTCTCACACACACACACACACACACACACACACACTCACTCACTCATGCCCACATGGACCAAAGTCCAGCCATCTGGTCCAATGCCACAGAAAATCCTATTTAGCACACTTTCTGGTGCCTGACACCACAGCACATGTCCAATTGAGCCACCACTGCCCAACTTGTTTTTAACGTAATTTGTAACTTGATTTGAACCAGAGAACTCTTGATCTGCAGTCAAATGCCCTACCACTGAGCTATACCCCCTCAAAATTACAAAATCAAATAATTATCACATAATTAAGTATATAATATAAATTACATATTTTTTTGATCGGAGATTTTTTTGCACAGATCAAAAGGAAGTTAAAAAATTTTTTCTCTGGTTATTGATCCTACTTGTCCACTGAGTAATAGCCAGAACATGAAATTTGTTTGTGTCTAGTGTCCGGAGTACTGATTTCTCCATCCTTAATATTTGTTCAAAATGAGCTTGCAGTACCAATCTTTGTTTTTTTTGAGCAACTCATAAATAATTACATCATAACTCATATGCATACATTTTACGACACGATTACATTATTGTTTACAGATATTTTTTTTTATGTTTAAACCTATAATCAGTAGACAATAACATCTCTGAGTGCCTGTCCAAAGCAGAGGCATTTTACCACTGATATGTTTTTTTTTTCTTCACCAAAGTGAAGGTTCCTTTAGGTCGGAAAAAAGTTGCTTACCACCACTGTAAAAAATGCTAATCTACTCATCAAGTACTCCCAAAGACAGCCACCTACATTGTCTATGGAAGGAATGCTGTGGAATTTGATTTAGAGGCAGTCACGTCTGCAGGAGGCGGACAGGTAAGCTCCAGCCTCCCCCTGAAAATAACGTATTAGGGTCTAAAAATAGAGCTGGACTGGCCAGGCAGACAGACGCAGCTTTTCATGTCTTTGGCTTTTGACATATTTTTTTGGCTTTTGACCAGATTATTAAATATTATAAAGATTGGGAAATTTCTTACAAAGACCTGAAAAGCCTAGGTTATTACGGATGTATTTAAGTGGATTATGAAAGCTTTCAGCAACCATCGATCACATTTAAAATACAAAAATGTGAAAATGATGCACTAAACAGGGATAACTGAGATAATTCATCCAGCATGGCTAAGCCTTGCTGTCTTTCAAAGATAAAAATGCAGTTTATTGTTTCTTTTTTAGCAGTCATGTTAGATTAATTTCAGTTAACAAGCTTAAAAGCGTGAAAACAGCACTAGCAGTTGTAAGGAGTCGAGGCAGGAGCTGATTTCTTTCTAGCCCAAACCATAGATATATGTAGTGACAAATGTCACCTTTTTATCGAATATAAGACACCCTGGATTGGATCTCTATTTGTGTTGATATTGTTCAGATGCTGTTCACACATCTCATCAGTAGCGAATGAGAAGTCACATACAGTATATAGTGTAGGGAACTACCATGGTAGTGTCGCTGTAAGAACACAGAAGTCCAAACCATGGTAGTTCCTTGCATCACTGTGGCCAAACAAAAACAGAAGTCAGCATTTCAGTCGAATAATCAATCAGCCCACCTAGGAAATAGCACAAAAAAAAAGATCAAATGACTGAAATAGGGGTTAGGAATTGTCCATCACGTCCTTGAAATCTGGAAGGAAAGCAATAAAACCTGATCAGGAAAATACTTAAATGCTTAGTGAATCCTGCAAAATATCCACAACAGAAATCAGAGATATTTTCCATACTGAAATTAAGCGCCTTCCCATCTGCACACAATGTGTGGAGAACTTGTTATTGAGAATAATCAGAACAAAGACTTCAGTTTGTTATAAAGCATAACAACTGAAAAAAGGGTCATGTGCTCTGATGAGTCCAGAATGACCCTAATGCAGAGTGATGGGTGCTTCAGGGTAAGAAAGGAAATGCATAAAGCAATGCAGTCATGATGCGTGATGGATGGATAACCGATGGATTAAAATGTGAGGGTGTAACACTTACTAAAGAAACTTGGCTCTGACCTTGCTAACAACATGCTTATCTCCAAACTCCCATTCATGGCTGGGAAAAAAAAGGAGAAATTCTCTTCACTCAGGTCTCTACCTACAGTACCTGAACAGTTCTAACACTTTTAATAGGTTTGAGTCTCGTTTTAAAGTACTACACAGTACAGAATCCACCGTATTAAAAGTTTACAATGATATCCTGCTCACTGTGCCATTTTAGTCTTGTTAGATCTCAGTATAACCTTTGACACAATCATCCATGACATTGTTATAAAGCATTTAGAGGTTCATTTTTTTTTTTTTCACAGGGGCCTGTGTTTCCTAAGCAATAGAACTTTCTCAATACAAATAGGAGAATATTCTTCATCCAATGCTTCTGTAAACAATGGTATACATCAAGGCTCAATTTTAGGACCCCTGTTATTTTTACTATCTACAGTATGCTTCGCCATTGGCTTCATCCTTGAGAAATATAACATTCTTTATCACTGTTATGCGGACGACACACAATGTACCATCCTGCTAACACATATGCACTAGACTAGCCTATTTAACTGTCTTGCTGTTGTAATGCCAGAATTCTAGAATAGACCCCTCCACATTAAGGCTGCATCATCACTAACAGGCTTTAAGTCTAGACTTAAACCCATATTTTTTTTCCAATGGCTTTCACACCTCTTTGAGGTGTTTATTGGTTTATTTTGTTTATTGATTTTATTGATTTACTTAATTAGTTCTACTATTTTTATTTCTTTCTTTTATAAAATTTTTTGGCACTATGGGCAACTTTTGTTTGTTTAAATAAATTTGGCTTGACGATGATATGCAATGTTGGATGGCGGGGACATTTTTGCAGCTTAACAAAAACAAAACTGAAGTAATTATATTTGGTCCCCCAGCTCTCTCTAGTCTAGTTAATTAGCTTGATACTGTCTTCATATTTTCACAATGAGATTAAAAATCTTTGCGTATTTCTGGATACTTGAAATTTGAATCAACAAGTCAGTAGTGCAGTGAGGGGCAGCTTATATCAACTCAGGTCGATAGCAAGTCTAAAGCCTATTTTATCACAAAAGGACTTACAGTAAAAACTGTTGTCTGTGCTTTTATCACTTTGTGGATTGACTACAGTAATTCCCTGTATGTGGAGTTTCCATATTCTACCTCAGTACTTCAGAACGCAGCAGCCAGACTCTCAACTGGAAGAAGGAAAAGGCAGCACATCACCCTGTCTTGGCTCACCTGCACTGGTGACTCATTAAAAATAAAATTTATTTGTAAAAATTTACCTTTGGTTTTTAAAGCCCTCTATGGTCTAGCACCTTAAAACATCTAAAAGACAGTAAGATCGACATCTAAACAGCTTTTTTTTAACCCCTCGCTCATGCTTAAAGACCAGGGGTAATAGGGCATTTGCAGCTGCTGCACCTAGATTTTGGAATAGTCTTTCAGATCACATTAAGTCTGTTCCCAGTATTGACAGTTTTAAATCAAAGATAAAGGCCCATCTTTTCTCAGTTGCTTTTAGTTTAGTCTAAGATTTCCTGTACAGTCTGGTTTGATCTTTGTTCTTTTAATATATTTTTAATTTTTGACAACTTATATTTTATAATTTTTTTTGTTGTTGTTTTAATATTTTTAAAATCTATTTTTATGATTTTTTTTACCCTGACCGATTATTGTTTATTAACTTTTATAGCAGTTTGTTCTATATGTTTTGTTTATATATTATCTGATTTTGTTTTATCTTTTGCAAAAACCTGCTTTTGTTTTAAAAAACAAACATATTTAAAAAAAAAAAAAAAATCATGTGACCTGACTCCTACGTATATTGGCTACTGTACAAGCCTGTGGAGGCTGCGTTATGATCTGGTGTTGCTTCTGTAGTTCAGATCTTGTTATGACCAGGTTGTCACATCTATGCATTTTTCTTTCCTAATGCCATTAGCATATTACTGGGCTCAAATTGTAAAAGAGTGATTCTGGGATCATGAGGAATCATTTTTACACATGAATTGGCCACCACATTGCCATAATCAAGGCTTAAAGCGACTGAACAAAATATTAGATTGTGCACCTTTTTTCTGGCCAGGGTGTGTATTATATGATGTTTACCTATCCTTATACTGTACACCTTTTTTATTCGGTCGTTTAAAAACAATGACACAAACCGTTGAATTGAATTGCATAGCTCTTTAAAATGCAATTATCCTCAAATATACGTGACTGTATTCTGTTCATATAACACATGCACACTGAACTGCAATATCATAAAATGTATTCCACACTGCACTGCTTTTCAGTTGCATCAAGATCATTCTTATTTTGGGACTCTTTCTATCCCTATCAGCATTGAAAACAGCTCAGTCTGTTGTCTGGACTGAGTCCCATCCCATCTGCAATGAGAAAGCAAAGCACAGGCTTCCCATGAGCGAATATGCAAATGTGGGCTGAGGGAGAATTTCAATTATTCCACGTTTTGCACAGTGGCATGACAACTGATATGAAACAGAGAGGTGCACAAGAGGTAAAGCTTCTCCTGGCTTAAATTTTTACTACTAGTGTGGTAAAAGAATTCATTCGTGTGTGGCACATGTGCTAAGTGGTGTGTTGTGATTGAAGGAAACCGAGCTAACCTTTGTAGTAACCAAAGTAGATTTATTACAAATGTCAGAGAGGATTACGGACACTTTTTGCCTTTGCCAGATTCACAAACCTGCAGCGCTCTGATTCCGGTCACTGTGTAAATATTATCCATACCGAAGTTTATATAAAGCATTGCGCATTGGTTTTGCTTATACAACATGAGCTTGGGAGTTTCATCCTCACAGAGTATCTGTCAGCACCATGAATCACTGCATCGGAAAGGAAAGCAAGACCTAAACAGTTCTGAAATAGAATTCCTCCTGAAAATGAAGTTATGTACGTTTTAAATATTTTGTTGTGTGCATATTTTAAATATGCACACATCAATGTTGTCATGATCTTAACACCAATACAACACTATGGTTAGTGTTATCCAGATGTGGTAAAAGGAGTACAAATTTTGTACGCTAAACACGTAAAAGTTGGACAGTACAGGTTCAAATTCTTCACTTGCGTTATAATAGAAAAAATTCACAAAAGCAAAACCACATACTGATTTTAGTTTATACCAGTAATTAATTTCAAAATAGGGCAAAATAGGTTTATTGCCTGCCATGCAGGAGACCTGGGTTCAAACCCCACCCACTGGATGCAGTCATGGTTCCAAGCACAGATAAAATGGGAGAGTTACGTCAGAAAGGGCATCGGGCATAAAACCTGTGCAAAGTTGTGTGAGGATCAGATGGTCTGCTGTGGCGACCCCTCCACAGTTGCAGCCTAAGGACTAACAACAACATCAGTAATTAAATTAATAACTTTTACAACAAGGAACCACCATTAACCAAGGCTAATTCTGAATCTAAGCTGTCCAATATGAACTGCTGTGATAAACAAAAGTGCCATGAATAGATTATATGATTAGCTCTTATGCATGCAGTTACATCTGTTAAAGTTTAGATTAGCAATGTAAATTGTTTCCTCAAAGCTATCTGATGTTATGGTTTACAAATCTGATATTATAGAGAAAAAAAAATAAATTTTGAAAATGTAGTGAGGAGATTTTTTTTCTTTTGGAAAGAAGCAGAAAGCACACTCATTTTTTTGTCCTTGTAAAACTTTGTACTGTAATATTGCTGTTATGTCACTTTTACTGAAATGTTTGTAAACATCCTTAATTCTATTTAATGAGTTTAACATAAACATTAAACTTTTAGCCTTTATTTATTTATTTATTTATTTATTTCAACTTTTTTTACTTGAGTAGAAACTGCCCTTAATTTAAATATGTTATACATGTTATGCATTAAATTAATCTTGAATACATTTTTCATTGCAAAAGAAAATAAAAAGCAAAAGCAACATTGGAAAAAAGAAATGAGCCGGCAGAAATGAGCAGGCCTATCGCAGCGTTGGTGGAACGCTGGTGTAGCATTCTCTGCAGGGCCCCCACTTCGACAGTGAACGCAGGGTATTTTCCTTCCATAGTTTCTGTGCATGTTCTTTCCATCTAGCATGTAGGTTTCCTCCTACTTTTTAAAAACAGGCCAGTAGGTCCAGAAGCTTTATTGTCTGTAAGTGTGAATGAAAGTGTGCACAGTGGTTTATGAGGTTGTGCTCTCGCCGCATGCCCAGTGTTCCTCTGATGTGCTCCAGATCCACTGTCTAGTTATAAAAAAGTGAGTAAGTGAGAAATTAAGAGTGCATGCTTTTTCTAGAAATGGAGTCATTTCTATGAAACAGATTAAACAAATCAAACAGAACCATGTTTGGTGTTAAGAGGAAATAAGACATGAGCCCAATAAGCCTTTACCAACTTGCACAAAATGCTTAAAAGAATACTGAAGTCATACACACAGCTGCCAACGCTCTTTACATTAGGTACTATGTGCGTATGAGAGTAACAGGATGCATTATACAATACTTATGTCATGTGATTTAAAAAATCTCTCCAGCCTATCCATTTAAATTCCATTTATTCATATTAGGTTCCCCTTGTGCAGGTTCCCCTTGTACCACCAGGGAGGGTCTGGCACCCTTGGGTCATGACTCCACAAGACATCTGGGGGGTGTGCTATGGTGTCTTGCACCAGACATTAGCAGTGGATCCTTTGAGTACTTTGGGTTGTTTGGTGGGCTCTCGTGGATCCAACTTGTTTGTCCGGTGCATTCCATGCATACTCAGTCGGCTTGAGATCTGAGGAATTTGGAAGACAGGTCAACAACCTTGAACTCTTTGCCTGCTTATCCATTGCAGGCTGTGGTGCACTTGTTTTGTGCTACATTGGCTTCTCTGAGGGATTGGACTGGATGGGTTTGTCTTTGCTCCCCAAAGAAAAGATGGGCGTTGGTCACTTGTATATACTGTAATTGATAATCAATGTTATTCAGTTCACTTGGTGGTAATGTTAGTGCTGTGTCTGACTGGTGTATATAAAAGGTTAAACAGTCATTGTTGGCTGCCAAGATCTATGATGTCACTCCAGCAGACCGTGCTCTAAGGGGAAGAGACATTGCTCAGGACATGGGTTGATCAATGTGTTTATTTGGAGTTCCAAGTGTAATTTGGAACCACTTTTTCAATACTGACATCATACGTATGTCCTGGCTTCGCCTTACCTTCTCTCTCTCTCTCTCTCTCTCTCTCGCTCTCTCTCTCTCTATACACACATACTACACATAGTCTCAGTCTGGTTTATAAAGCGTTGCCTCTGTTTATTATTTCCCTAGATCCTTTTTTTGCCTCCAAGGCAAGAAGCCTGTAATCACGATAATCCAGTTGCTCTATGTTTTGTGTTAAATTCAGGGGAAACGATTCCTGAAAACATGTCTTACCGCTTATTCACAGCTCCAATTAAGTCATCGTCTTTTTTTCAGCATCTTGGCCAGACTAGAAGTCGAAATGACAGCTTTTCACACTGTCTTTTTTTTTCGTATAGATGGGAGAAAAGCACAGACATAGCCTGAAGTCACTATGTTCTTCCCGTGATCTCTGTATTGATCTCTAGAGAGCAAAAGAAACATCAAACACTCATCAAGTCCATATCCGCTAACCTGCAGCACTCTAATAATGGTTACCGTGTAAATATTATCCATGTCATCATAGTTTACATAAAGCATTGCGCACTGGTTTAAACAAGTCTTACAGACTATCTCTAAGCATCATGAGTCAGAGCATCAAAAAGGAAAATCTCACTCGAACAGTTCTTAAATGGAAATCTTGAAGTTCACGTGTAGCATTTTCTTGTCAATTATTATTTAAATTATTCTTCACTGTTGATTTATTTATCTTAAAGCATATAATAGAAATATGGTAAAACACTATGGTAAAAGTAATCTGTGTTTTTTCTTTGACTTGACAATGTGTAAATCAGTGGTATTTTAACGATCATACAGGGCTGACTACATCAGTGTTATTGTGTGTGAGCTTCATTAAGAGTATTCATGTTCATGTATTCCAAAGACAAATGTCTGTAACCACATTTAACATTTAACCACAGTTAATCCATCCATCCATCCATCTAGGAACCTCTGTAGTCCAATTAGGGACCAGGGCAGCCATTGGTGATTACCATTGTTTTTATTCCAATTTTACTACCATTGTCATTCACACACTACAAACAATTTGGGAATGCCCATTAACCTAATTTGCATGTCTTTGGACTGTGGAAAGAAACCAGAGTACCTGGAAGAAACCCACCAAGCACGGGTAGAACATGCAAAATCCATGCACATAGACCCTAAGTTGGGAATCAAACCTAGACCCTGGAGGTGCAAAGCTATAGTGCTAATCACTAAGCCACCATGCCACCACGGTGTGTTAATGGTGGTAAGGAAGCAGAATACAGAGGCCTGGGGAAAGTTTTGTTGATTGGTGTGAGAGAAACCTCATCATTCATTGTGGTCTAGACCAAGGAGATACTGTAGTTGTGGACCTCAGGAGAACTTGGACTACACCAAACAATCTCTACATTCTAGGTGAGGAGGTGGAGGTACAGTAGTGGAGAGCTACTGATACTTTAGAATTTACATTAACAACAGATTGAACTGGAAACGCACCACAGGCTCTTTCTACAGAAGAGGACAGGTCAGACTTTACTTCTTGAGACAACTCAGGTCCTTTAATGTCTGCAGGAAAATGTTGCAGATCTTTTATCAGTCTGTTTTTGCAAGTGCAATATATTCTACGTACAATCTGCTGGGGCAGCAGCATCAGAAGCTGTGACATTAGAAACATCAACAAGCTTATCAAGAAGGCCATCTCAATACTGGGGACCTCCAGTGCTTGGAGTTCGTAATGGAGAGAAGGATGCTACAGAAACTGTTGAGCAATATGGAGAACACCTCACATTCCCTCCACAATCTATTGCCTAAACAGCATAGCACTTCCAGCAAGAGCATACTACAAAAAGCTACAAGAAGTCTTTCCTTCCAGTTGCAGTTACAATAACTTTGCCCTGTGTCAGGAGACTGAGCTCCTTCTCTGACATCACTATAACAAAGGTCATATACATTCTGTTCTGTTCTGTATTTATTACCTATACTATTAATATGTTAAATTCCTATCAATGCACCATTACAGTATGTAGAGTCTCTTAGGCTGTCTACCTGATTGCACTGATATGATCATGTTAGTTCATTCTCTCTTTTTACTCACTTGCTGGTGCACCTCATGTACAGTTACTTAAGTTCCCACCTGTATATACAATCATCATGTACATGTACATAGAAATAATATAATGTATTTGTATTATTTTCCAACATATTACCTTGTGAATGCATCGTAATGTGCACCACCTGACTGCACTATTGTATCATACAAGGTGGTACAGTATCAAACAGTTTTGAGATTAGTTTTGTAACACGCCTACAGATGGCAGCACATGGCTGCATGCAAAAGCCACAGGGAGCACCAAACTTCAAAAGTCAGTGTGCCAAAAGACATTATTGTATGTACATCAGGAGCTGTGCAACTGGTGCTATTCTGACCAAATGAGATAGCAGGTCTGCAATTTCTTCATGGACAGCATGTTAGAACAGGGAATTTTACATGAAAGTGGAATC
>JAOVVB010000050.1:25805108-25815631 GCA_028570985.1 Heterobranchus longifilis | reverse complement strand
CTGACTTCATTTTTATTGCCACATAATGTTGCTGAGTCTAGACCTGAGCAACTGAAGCAACCCCAGATCATAACACTGCCTCTAGAGGCTTGTACAGTGGACACTATGCATGATCAGTTCATGCGCTTCCCTTCTTACCCTGGCGCACTCATCGCTCTGTTGTAGGGTCAGTCTGGACTCTTTCGGCCGTATGACCTTTTCCCATCGCTCCAAAGCCGAACCTTTTGTTTATGGAAATGTGCTTACTTTCGCTATTAAACAAAACCGTGATTTCTGCTGTCGATTTCTTTTTACGTTTCCAGATAGAAGGTTATTGTTTAAAGATTAAAATTCTATAGTGCTGTAAATATATTTAAGTGAATGGTTGGGCTGTGTGGTCACTTTAAGAACTCTCAAATGCTGTGATGTCTTTTGACATATAACCACAAAAGCAGTATGATCTTTCCTGTCAGTTAGTACAATTTACCAGTGACCTCCAACACTATCTGGTATCTGAAGTACCAAATGTGTCCGTTTCTTTACCGAGTATCTCTCAGTGTACTCTCATGCCTCAGATTAAAAGATGAAACGAAAGCGGAATGCATCAGGGTTGTACAGCAGGTCCGGAAGCATTGTTTTTCCCAGCTTAATTCCTGCCATTATCATTCACAGCTGATTGGGTTTGACTTCTCTGGAGGTTAGACGAGTGCAGAGTGGGTGATTCTTATGAAAATGACAGGAAGGAAGGGAGGACCACCGAACTGCTGGCGATTTCGAAAGACTGGAGACTGTGGTTCTCTAGCTCTGTGTCTCAATCGGATCCCTATCCCACTGCTATTCTTGTGACCTTTTGATATGCAAATCACCAACATTAACATGTCTATAAATCACAAGCAGACGAATCGGTAGATGGGAGGAGGGGTTTTTTCTTCCATTTTTTTTTGTAGTAGTGTGCAGATACTGATTAATTGTCAGGTGTGATATGTTGTATCATTATGTGGCTGTGAATTTAGGTTACATACAGTATTTCTTGATTTAACCATCAATCCAACAACAGACTGTTTCATGCTGGTAAACACTGACTACACACCCGTAAACTATGTATGATTCATATAAAATATTGATCCCTTCGCTATTTCTACATTTCGCATTTATTTCCATTAAAAGGCCGTGCATCTTGTAACTAAATACCCATACGGAATTTGGATCTGCTTCTCCCCCAAGTACTAACAGTGAATAGCTATAAAAAGCAAGGCTATTATATTTATTGTCTAATTCATGCTGAATAATCAGTTTAGTGTGGACAATCTGCACTGATAACCTGTTGCATGTGTGCCAGATGAATGTAATGTGGTGTTCTAAAACATGGCATAGACCTACCTTGCTCGTTGCATAAGCCTGAAGAGGTCATTGTGAGAACGCCATTGATGTAGCAACAACACAGTGAGGTCCCAATGACATTTCAATCAAAGCACCATCCAGTCTGTCCTATCTGCACCATGCTTGTAATATGCCATTAAATGGTCAAACAAATGGTCAAACCTGTTGTTACTACATCCTTATTTTGTTTGTCCTGTGTTTTGCTTCAACTACGTTTTCTATTGACTTTATTGTTTTTGAAAATGTCCAGAAAAAATGCGGCCGCGTCAAAGTAAGGTAGCCAATACCACCTCCTTACGGGTTTCTACCGCGTTCCTGGCAGGCTCTACAGGTTAATACAATGTTCACCCAAATTTTTAAGGATGTAGTGGGAATGTAGTTCAATATGATGAACATCATGGATTTAATCTCTTTTATTTCAAATATGTTACATGATGTTTATAATTATGGTGTTGTAGTTTTGGAACAAATTGATCACTCTGAGAACAGGTGGGGAAAAAAAACTCTTGGAAGTAAAAATACTACAGACACCAGGCCTGAAGAGGTCTTTGTGAGCACTCTGTTCTATTGTTGCTCCGTTGATGTAGCAACAACGCATAATGTTACCATCCATTCAGTGTTTATTCAAAGTAATTTTTATCTTTTCACTGTTTTTAAGTTTCTTATCCATTGTTAAGGTAAAACCAGATAAAATAAAATAGTGTCATTAAGATAAAAATAGGTCAAATAAAGTTAGTGTCATTCCCTGGTGGATAATTGTTTGGTCAATTATTTTGTTTTAAATATCACATATTTGTTGGCCTACAGTACATGTCACAGCAATGCCACTACCATCCAACCCCTGAAAGTACTTGGTACTGGACCTGGTCTGTGGATCGTTCTGGATTTCTCGGCACGCTCTGGAAAGAGTCATCCTTATCTTGTGTATCTTTTGTCTGCTAGCTTGTCCTCTCTGGGAGTTGCATAGCTCAGGTGTTTTGGATGGATATTGCAGGAGAGATTTGCTCATCACTCCCGTACTCTAATCACCACTTGTCTCTCAAATTCACAGTCGTGCACTCTTGGGGGTTTTGCCAAGCACCTGCATTAATAACATTTCTCCCCTTATACTCCCCAACCTATTCTGTTTATCAGTCTCCTTCATTTTTGTTTCCAGGTGTTCTGTTCTGATAGGGTTATTGAACTCCATCACCATTGCTTTACCCTGGTTTCTTACTTTTTTAGCAAAGATTACTTGAATTTTGAAATATACTAAATTCAGAATTTTATGTATAGGAAGGCAAAAATGCCTTTCTTACTCATTAAAAGTTTACAGTATTTAAAGTCCATAAATCCTTGTTAAACACAGACTTCTGGTTCATTTCATCGAATGACTTGGTGCATGACATCACATTCTGCACTGCTTCTGCAGACTTTGTAGATGAATACGCCCTCAATATATTATGTTAGAGAATGGAGCCAATTTTTCAGACTTCTACAGAATGCTTATTGTACTGTTTCTAGAATGTTTCAGCAGGGCTTTCGCTCCCTGTTCGAACTTTCGTCCGATTTATTCAGTGTCAACCCCACCTACTAGCTGGGTCTGTGTCATCACGTAACATTTGTTCAATTGGCTGATGCGTCTATCCAGAGTGACTCACAATTTGTGACAGTATACATGTGCATGTACAGTATATACTGGGATTTGAACTCATAACCTTCTAAGTAGTAGCTCTGAGCCGTTACCACTGAGCTTCTGCTTTCCATAACTATCAATGTTGAGGGGTCAGACCTTTCTCCAAGAAGCAATAAACCAGCCAATGCATCTTTTAGAGTTTGTTTCATTTCAAGTATCATACCCGCTGAACTTTGAACAACCAGTGATGATGTTTGTGATTGGCTAGTATATTTCTGATGGAGTGGTGAGACAGCATTAGCCAACCTTTCCATGTGAAAAGCGGGGACAGCTATGCTCCATTGTACTCATGGACATGCATGGCTTTCCACTATCTAGAACTACCAATATTATTACACTTTTTCGGAATATGGTTTAAATGACAGGGTTTGGCTCAACTGTTACTTCCCTGAGTGTAATATCTTAGAAACTTGTTCTCATATTCAGGCTCCATCACTTCAAAGTGTAGCTAAGTGAGAGCACTTCAGCATGACTTTGTGTCAATGTCATGCTTCTAAAGATTGGCCTGCAAACCTTTAACTTTTCTGAGAAGCATTCCAAACCACGTTGTATGCATATTTATGACACTTTTCTGGGAAACCTTCAGGATAGAAAGGATGGATAGCTCACGCTGGAGGGTGCAGTATAATATTTAAAATCCATGTACTTTTTAACTTTACTAGCTCACTGCAGACCTCATTTGTATTTTAAGTGTGTGTGCATGTGTGTGTGTGTAGCTCCACCACCATTTTATAGACTTCTTTTTGGTTTTGCTTAAATCATCTGGATCAATAAAAGAATATTTATAAAATCTGGTTCATTGTGATGATTACTGTGTTTACTTAGTTTTACCTTTAGAACATATTTTAACAAATGCTTGTTTCCCAGCTAACTGGATACTAGCATAAATCAAACATTGAGTTTAACATTGTAAAGGTGGCCAGAGGTAATGCAGTAAGTCCCCTACATACTGTAGGAACATTAGAGTTACAAACTTTTGAAGATATGAGCATGCGTTGTTCGATAGTGGAAGTTAGATCTCTTTTCTGGCGTACATTGTAACAGGGGTGCAGTGTGCATCCCAAGCGTAACAAAACATAAAGCGCAAAAGCAGCGGCAACGGAGCTGGTACTATTAAGACGCTCCAAGCAATAATGATGGAGATAAAAGTAAAAATAATTAAGAGAGAATGAAGTGAGGTGAAAAGATCCCAGACACTGCTTGTTCTTTTAACATGAATTATTCAACTATTGGCAGGATTCTAAAGAACAAGGACAAGATCATGGAGCAAGTTAGATTTATATTGTATATGTTGTGTTAGTATCCGAGTACCTACACAATGTTTGTTGGACTTACGAAGAAATTGGACTTTCGGAACTGAACTGAACTCATATAAGGGGGTCACATTAGGGAGAAAATCTCAGATTTGGTGCTCCACTTGCTCAGTCATTTTAAACGTGACAGCCGCACAGTACCCATGCTCACTTAGCGCTGTCTAGCGCCCCAGTGACTAGTACAGTGAAGTTGTCATTGTTCATGCATGCACATTCTATTCCACTCTCCTTGGCTGCCAGGTTACATCAATGTCGCACAAAACATTCTTGTTATATTAACAATGGCTGGACTTTTCCAGACAGACCTTGTATATATAAAATGACCAGTTTCATCTTCCCTTTGTTTCATATATTGCATGTCTTTCTCATTTCTAACCAGGTTCCACCTATCCTGCTGGACAAACAGTTCTCGGAGTTCACCCCCGACATTACTCCTATCATCCTCGCTGCCCACACAAACAATTATGAAATTATTAAGATGCTGGTGCAGAAAGGTGTGTCAGTGCCTCAGCCCCATGAGGTGCGTTGCAACTGTTCCGAGTGCATATCCAGCTCAGATGTGGACAGTCTCCGACACTCACGCTCACGCCTTAACATCTACAGGGCCCTGGCAAGTCCGTCACTCATCGCACTGTCTAGCGAGGACCCCTTCCTGACCGCCTTCCAGCTCAGCTGGGAGCTCCAAGAGCTTAGCAAGGTGGAGAACGAGTTCAAGACAGAATACGAGGAGCTGTCTTATCAGTGTAATCGCTTTGCAAAGGACCTGCTGGACCAGACACGTTCCTCACGTGAACTGGAGCTTATCCTCAACTTCCGTGACGATCTTAGCCTCTTGGATGAGGAGGGCAATAATGACTTAGCTCGGCTTAAACTGGCCATCAAATATCGACAGAAAGAGGTAAGGCGCGTTCCTGTGAAGATAACCTGTTACGAATAATGTATGTATGTAACTAAAGAGAAAAAATACCAGCATTGTGAAATGTCATCAGGAAAATTACAATAGCAGGCTTGGTAAATAACAGAGCACAACGAAACAACCTGAGAAGCCACGGAAATCATATCAAATTTACATGATAAACATGTGTGTTGAGTTTAAACGTATGGGAAGAATAGCTTGATGTGTCCACCACACCTCAATATGCTTGCTAGACGGCTCTCACACACTTTTAGATGCACAGACCCCCCCCCCCCCAGCCGCCCCCACATACACACACACAGACAATGGAGTGTTGAATGTTCTTTAGTTTATCGACGGCATTAAAGAGGTTTTTTAGTACTGTGCCAAACACATTATCAAATACATCCGTTACATCAAAGATCATAATCTGTTTAACATTTTCTGGTGAAATCCTGGGAAACAGAGAAGAAGCTTTATAGATATTTAGAGATGAAAGATATATAGGAAGCATTACCTTATAAGGAGTGAGGATGAGTGCAATCCAAAGGAAGTCAAGCCTGGGAAATTTAAGTGACAAACTGCAATGAGAATGCAGATATTTTATAGTGATGGCACCTGATGCTGTAGATCTCTGGGGTACTGAATTAAACTTTAAGAAGGTCTGGTCAACAACATTTTCTTTGAGCCGAATTTCATGTTTGTGTTGGGATTCAGATCTCAATATAATGTACGTCTATGAAAAATGAGCAATTTAAAATTTCCAGTTTTTTGCCAGTTTTCAGTACTGTAACTACAGTATGATAAACATGTGGACAGTTTGATCTTTGATGGCTGAGTATATTTCCTTGTACATTTGTATGGAATACAAACAACAAATCTTTAATCAGTCTTTAGTGAATCTTCGTTTGCACGCGATTGGGCTGTAAATGAATGTAAAAGGAGTCTGGTCACCTCGGACCACTGTGGATTTGTTTGCTCTAACGAGCCGTGTTTTATCTCATAGCAGCGTTTCACATTGCTGCTTTCTATTAGCGCCACGGTTTTGGAACATATGAGACAAACTCTTCCTGCAGGAAGAATAAACATATTTATCCATATACGAGTAGTCCCTGACTTACCAACAAGTTCTATTCCTGGAGTACGTTCGTAAGTTGGGTTTGTTTTTAAGTCTGACATAGTGAGTCATATACGCCTTTCACACGAATATACAATGTAAAGCATACCAATCCACCAGTCCCCTTTCCCCACACTGCCATCATGTGGCCAAAAACCATAACTGCCCCTAAGGAAATGAATATCACAATAAAATGTGAAATATAAGTGGTGTCTCTGCACCTTTAAATCGGGAGGGGAATCCTGGATGCCATTTTGTCTCAGAGCTGTTTTCCACTTTCTTGGACTGTGAACCCTATTTTGTTGAGGGATTTCTGAAATTAGAATTATTCACCATAAGGACAGCTTTCCATGACACCCATTTTCTATTATCGTGCTTCTGGACTGATCGATTGAAACCGGTGAGGTTGACTAATTTCCGGATAATATACCGGATTTTGGACATTATATACATTCACTTACACACAGAAAATATTTTATATAATTGTAAATATTGGTATCTGCTGCACTGCAGTGTCTAGTTTTTTGTACAGTAAATGTGTGATAATTTCGTGATTTGTTCGCATCTACAAATGTTCGTAGAACCGTGATCTGTTCATATCTGCGGAAATTTGTAACTTGAATGTTCGTAAGTCGTGGACTACCTTTATCTTTGAAAGTTCGGTTTTCATAGTCTACTTTCCTTTTCTTGGACAAAGCCATGCAGTGTCGCACTTTTGTTTCTGTTTCTTTTGCACACTTTGCCTGTACACGGTAAACTATCGCTTCGATTGGCTCAGTTGAGTGTTGTGTCTAGCCACGCCCACCCCAATGGGAAAAGCACAAGAATACTGGTATATTCATTATTACCATTTATCAGAAAAGCAAAAGAGTCCGTATAGAACTGTCACTGCTGTAGATGCTTGGTGTCCACTATAAGTAGAGCTAAAGTCTTTTAGATGAATACAATAAAACACCAAAAAAAAAAAGAAGCTCAAACTGACTCAGTCTTTTTTTGTGAATACTACCTGCCACAGGGAGTTTTCCAGTTCAGATGTCTCCAGGTAGTAAAACGAATCAATTCCAAATGACCCGAATGTCTAATAACTTTACAGTAAGAAAGTGACCATTAAGTCACCCTCTGAGGAAACTGTTACAGTAAATGATCTGTGTAGAATTCTGCAAAGGAAGATTTTCTATCAGAGGTCATTTTAACTTTTTTTTTTTCTTAATCTAATGCAGATATATAGTGTTCGTGATTTGGTCTATGACTATATGCCCTATATAAAGTACCTGTATAATAAAAGCACAATCTCTTTCAGCTTTGTAAAATCGCAGCACATTAATTTGTACATTCAGCAATGGGAGAGTGTGAGTAATACATACAGAAATTTTCTTCATCAACAGTGTGGTCTTAAAATGGCTTAGATATAGAGGGTCACATAATGGAAAGTTGTTCTCTTCATTTTGTTCTGAGTTATTGCTGTATGATTTATTGCTATGAAAACTGACCTCGCTGTAGGTCTGAATCCATCCAGGACGTATCAGAGGCTTTCACAGACGCTACTTTATTTTCTCTTTTACATCATTTTTGAAGCCTTTTTTCAGTTTTATTTCTGATTTTATAACCCACCTTTATATAGATTATATTGTTCAATTGTTTAAGGAACTATGATGATTTTTTTTCTCTGTCTATCCTCTGTATAACGGAAGCAGTAATCTTTTTTTAAATTCCTTATTATACCAAATGACCTAGTACTTACAGTATGTGAAATATGATAAAAACAAAACAACACAGCTTAAGCAACAACATGAGCACAAGTGTATTATTTAGTTAAGGAAACCTATTTAAAAAAATTGCATTATGGGCTGTAGAGCTTGTTCGTGTTTACGTGCGCCTTCTGTCAGTCGTTTTATCAACACTAACTACTGCCCTTCTACTCTCCCACCCTCTCAACCAGTTAAAGAAAAAAACGGAAGAAACCAGTTAGTTTCCAGTGAAGCCGGATAATTGTACTGTAAGCAAACAAAAAAAAAAATTGTTTGCAAGTAACTTGGACTGCGAGCGTTTTGCAAGACGAGCAAAATTTTGTAATAATTTTTTTCCGTTGATAAACGAGCGAGGTTTTGATATACGAGTAGTACGCATGCGATTTGTCTGCTGAGCGTCATGTGATCAAAACTGAGCCAATGCTTTTTCTCTCTCTCGTGCTGTGAAATTGTAGGTAATAGTCTCTCATGCTCGGTCTCAGTGCGCGTACGTGATCACGTGTGTGCGTGCACATAAAGCTTTTTTTAATTTTGTGTCCAAGTGTAGTGACTGTTCTATAGTAAACCCCGTGAAGAAAAAAGGTTTAAAAGGCTGTAGCAGTGTGGGAGATGAATCTGTTTAACGACAATGCAACGTGACATTTCGTGACGTATCTTTTTGAGCTAAGTGATCCAATCACTTTTCTTAGTGCGTCGGGCATTATATCCAACTGCACTCTCTCTATAAGTCCTGTTGTGTGTCCTGCAGCCCCATGGCATAGATAAAGAAAGAACAAAACAGTGAAAATACAAAATGCACTTCACCTCAAAGTACTATAAAATGTACTCTTGTGTAATAGATAAGTAAAAATATTGACTGACTTTTGATTTTTCCATGGCAGATTTAATGCTTTGTAAAAGACCTGTGAAGGTGAGTTTAACGGTAAACGTTCATCCATCCTGTAAAATATGGAATCGTCCTGTATTTTAAAACTAACCGCTCTGTGCTCCATAGTTTTGAGAATTCTACAGAGATAAATATTACAGTACAGGTTCGGCTACTAAGACAGGGTGATTTGTATGAGGCACAAACAGTTGCATACCAGGAAACCATCCTCTTCCTCAGCTTGTCTGGCATGGTCTCTTCAGTAGGACTCACAACCCAGGGCAGTATTGAGCCAGAGGCAGCGTGGGGGGGTGGGGGCTGGTTTAGAATGATGATAACATTTCACGATCAGTTTTCTATCGCTCATTTGCACATCACGTTTTTTCATGTCAATGCATGGGTTAATTATCTATCCTTCGGCTTAAGAATTTAATCAGTTCTGGAGATGAGTTCTTAAGGCAAAATTTCATATTGAGATCATATTTTTCCATAGGAAATAATTTAAAAATGCAGATAATCCAACATGCAGATAATTTCCAACAATATAATCGTATTTTTGCACATAAAAACAATCAAAATATTTAGAAAAGACATGTAAATGAAGTAATATATGATAAAATAGACATTAAAATCATCTCTGAAAATAAATAAAATTATCTGCTCTGATAATATTATTGGGACCCATGGTGCTACAGTATGTCTTTACTTGCACAAAATGCAAACAAGTTTTGAAAGTCTCCTGGAGGTACGTAGCCGGGTTTTGGTTTAGCTTGGTTCGTTCGGTCGTATGCCGAAAATGCTTTGAAAGCTGATCCAAATTTTTTGCTAAATTTCAATCAAGGTGCAAATTTCTATGGTGTTTATATGTGGAAGTACTACTATAGTTTGTGAGCAAGGCAGAAGACTGACTGAAAAAGTGTCTCACTCAGAAATGCGACATGGGGAAGGAACGGGCTGGTAATGATCACCTCACGTCGCCTGCAGGGGAAGCAGGGACAAAAAACTAACCTAATCTAACTTTATACAGCAATGCATTAAACCACAAATCATTCATAATACTCTGAGTATATAATGTACTGCACTGTTTCACAGGCATATTCATTCTTCTATTCTGTGTGGAATCGCTAAGAATAATATAATCAGTCTACACACACCCGAGGGAAAATGATTTAGTCTTGGCTCTTAATTGAGAGTGTGTAATTTCCTGATGCTTGTCAAATTCGAATAAATAAATAAATAAATAAATAAATAAATCAAAGCCATAAGGGCCACATTTTTTTTTTTTAAAAGGAAAGAAAAGTAGAAAAAAGATAAAGGTATGCAGCAGTTATCTCTTTACAATATTATATGTTATTATGTTTAACATGCAATGCTGTGTCGCTAGCTTACATAACACTGGATTTAATTTCAATAAATAGAATAGATATATAGATATACTATAGAATAATAAAACAATATATGAGAGGTGTGAAATTTCTAATGAATGAAGGCATTAAACCAAGTGTAGCCAACACCGCCCCCCCCCCAAATAAAATAGTAATAATAAATAAA
>JAOVVB010000050.1:25740583-25765580 GCA_028570985.1 Heterobranchus longifilis | reverse complement strand
CCTCCGGCTGTGAGAGGTTAACAGCATCACCCGGGGTTCGAACCAGCGATCTCCGGATGATAGGGCGAGCGCTTTACTACTGCGCCACTCAAAGTTTGATGTCATTAAATGTATTTTCTTTAATAACAATAAACAGATACAAACAGAGATAGGCTACAAACAGTTCATTCTTTGTATAAATAAAATTGGAAGCTAGTGAATCATCTGTCTAAACAACATTTAAACAATGTTTTTTTTAAACTCATTATTGTATAGTAAATATCAATAGCTCTGGGTCAGATTTTTCATGTTTTATAAAGTACTCAGATGTGGAAATTACCATCACTGTAGTATTTCTTCGATATAACATATGACTTTTTTATGACTTAAGTGCTAATATTTTAAAACTGTGGCAAATGAATATGTCACTTTGCACCACCTGGCAGTCATTTTACAAATGACTTTGAAATGCAACTGTTTTATAATGATGGGAAGTTCGAATCATTTTAGTGACTCGGTTCATTGACTCTCGTTCATCAAAATGAACGAATCTTTTTTTAAAATCATTTAGTTAATTTTGTTCTTTTGATCATAAATAAAATAAAATGTTACATTTTCAATAAACAGACCCCCAACACGTCTACATGTACAAATTTTGGCTATAGTTCCAATAATGAAAATATTACAATGCAGCTAAGGGCATATAATCATAAACAATGAGCAGCTCACCTCTCATATCTTCTAGTCTGAGTCATTCGTTCTTTTGAATCTATTGCACTGCATAGCGTCTATGGAAGTCATGTGACAAAAGAACGAACGACTCAGACTAGAAGAGTCATTGAGAACCATTCGATTCTGTTTCCTGTAAATAACGTACGGAGGTTTTGCAATAATTTGTGCATGCGCACGCAGTAGAAAATGAATGAATCACTCTCCGAGACTACTCGTTCTTCTGAGTCACAGTAAAGATTTGTTCAAAAAGAAAGAATCATTCATGAATGACCAGTCACTACCGTTTTATTTTGGCCGAAATGGAAAAAATGCACAATATTTGTCAGCTTGCAGTTTCACAGTGAGAAATGTAATTAAGAGATGGCAGCTCAAGGGAACTGTGGAGGTCACAATGAGATCAGAGAACTGCTCGTATGTTGGTCAGAAAGACAAATCAAAACCCCCATATTACTGAAAAAAAAAAACGAGCAGGAAGATTTAGCACACTCGGGTAGTGGTGTCCACTGTGCAGCAATGCTTGCACAGACAAGACCTTCATGGAAAAGTCAGCAGAAGAAAACTTACCTGCGTCCCCATCATAAACTCCAACATCAGAAGTATGCAATAGAACATCTACAGAAGCCTGATGCGTTTTGGAAACAAGTGCTGTGGACTGATGAAGTTAAAATAGAATTCTTTGGCCACACCTTGCCAATTATTAGACATAGGTGTGGATCTATCATGCTTTGGGGTTGGGTAGCAGCCACTGGCACAGGAAACATTGCACGGGTGGAGAGAAGAATGAATTCCACTAAATACCAGCAAATTCTGGAAGCAAACATGTAGGTCGACTGATGGAATGAACTACGGTTGATATCGGGCGAAATGAGTAAACTGACTGCTAGGCATAATTAGGGATAATTTAATTTAATTACTTATTCATTTAAAAAGCTTGCATTTTTGTTTTTGCTGGGTAGTGATGAATCATGAAGTTAGATTAAACTAAACTTAACTCTATGCTTCTTTTTGTGTGTGTGTGTGTGTGTGTGTATGTAGGTCATTAAATCTTATGCTCTAAACACAACAAAAATTTTGCTTATTGATGATTAATTATTTGGAGAACCTTACATACTGGATGTTTCTCACACTCACTCATGACTTATACGACTTTATCCTGTATACAGGGTTGCAGCGGCCTGAAGCCTATCTTAGGAGACTTGAGGCACGAGGTGCCAATTCATTGGAGAACCACAAACAACCAAGCACAGGGATAATATGCAAACTCCATGCACTCAGACCCAAGATGGGAATTCAACCCGGACCCTGGAGATGAAAAGCAACAGTGCTAACCACTATGCCACCATGCCTCCCTGGATTCTGTGTCAATAAATAGGATTTAATACAGTACCATGCAACAGTATCATATGCTTTGGAAGCTGCATACCTCACTCCTACACAAAATGTGCATAACTTGTAGTATTGCAAAAAAAACAGGAATTGCTTTAGATTAATTTTTATGGATTGTGACATAAAAATAATGTGAGGCCCATCTCAAACTTCAATCTATATGAACTCTTCTTTGCAGAATTCTTTTTGTCTATTTGTGTCTTTTGCATTTCGACTCTGTCTTAGCCATGCTTCTTCCTCAAATATATTAATGAACCATGGTCATGTCGCTAAGTACAGCTTTGAGAAAGGTTCATGAAAAATTGCACATAAAAAATACATTTTAAAAACATTTTATCACCTGAATCATATAATAGTGGTTGTTATGTTATAAATAAATTGTTTTTACTAAATATTTGAATCATTGCGTAACCATACATTTAATTTACTGCAGCATGTTGGATGTTAAAATCTGCTTTTTGCAGATAAAAGAAACTCTTCAAAAAAAAACTGACTGCTAGGCATAATTAAGGATAATTTAATCTAATAATGTATTTATTCAATTCAATTCAATTTATCCAGATTAAGTAATAATAATCATAATCACAACCAATATGTTATGTAATAATTACTAATAATAATTATTATTATTTAGTATTACCTAATTAATAATCAGTTTATCTATTATTGATTAGTGTTATTTGATTATTTAATTATTATGTATTTATAATAATAATAATAATAATAAGAAGAAGAAATTTGTATTATGTAGTTGATAATTAGGTTATTCATTATTAATTATTAGTTTTATTTATAAAAGCTAAATATTACGATATTAATATAAGTATTGTCATTTATAATTAATTATAAATCAGAATTAGATTTTTTATATATTTTAAATATTATTATTTCTTGTAATAATAATAATAATAATAATAATAATAATAATTACATTATTATTATTATTTAGTGGGCCCGCGCCTTTAGTTCTTTCTCCTGTTCTCTGATTGGTCACACACCATCAGCCATTAGCCAATCCAGAACTTTCTATGCGGAAGTTAGGCGGAAGCGCTTAGATTCTACGATCTACAAATCATAAAATCTCCGTGCTTTTATTAGATGATGGTTTGAAGCTTTGTGAATGGGCGTATGACCGTGATGTAAGCGACAGCAACACCGAAGTCTGGACTCTGGACTTAAAAACTGTCACATATAGTAACACAGAGGCTCTGACACAGATCTGTCTGGCTTCACCTCTGTACTACAGCTCAACTCACAACAGGGGGTAAGTAATCCATCTAAACTCTGTGATAATATTTCTTATATGGCGTATTAGTAACCGCGAGGTGTACAGTAATGAGTTATGTAACTGAAGCTTTAGTTCAACTGTTGAAACATTTCAGACCATGTCCAGGATTAAGAAACTTCACTGAATTATCTAATATCAGTTTAAAATAGCTGAGTCACTAACACAGTAATAATAACTAACTACATTTCTATAGAATGTCGTTAATTAGCATGTCTCCATTTTGAAGTTCATTTTACACGACCCTATATAGGCGTTGTTTATATGATTGTGCAGCGCCATTAACACTCGTATCACTTACTAAATGTAAACTTGTACAGATGTGTTATTTAGTCAGATATTTTACAACTTCTGAGAAATATCAGCTCGAAAATAGTAAACATTCTCCTTCGTTTTAACCCAACTGATTTCCGTCTGGTTCCGCGATAGTAGAAGGGCAAGTAGCCAATCACAGCGCAGGTTGTGGATATTGTTTAGCCAATCATAGCATTGGAGGCGGGGTTCTATCGGAATACGGGTGGAAGACGCGTCCTCATAATAGAGTATACTAATAGATAACTGTGTATAATGTAAAGTGCAAATACCTTTTATAAAAATGATCATGAAAGAAATATATATTGAAGCACATTTAAAGCTTAAACATGTGTGGATATAATATAATTGTAAAAAAAAGAAATTATTTTAAACATAAAAAGAAAAAATTTTACATAAAAAAAAAAAGATTATAAAGTTCTCTTTTAGCCAGATTATAAATAATATATGATAAACACTGATAATGTAGGAGTCTACTGTCCTGTCAGGGTTTTTGGGGCCGATCACAGAAATATTATCTTATACATTATATCTTTCATTTAAAAAGTGTTTTATTTATTGTGTCGAATTGTTAATTTATTTACTATTTATAGCAGTATAAACATTCTCTTGTAAACAGCAGTGCACAAATATAATTTAGATCTGAGAAGGTATCATAAATGTAAAACATTTAATTGTTTTGTTTTATTGGAAGGCAACATACAGTATGCTACAGTAAATATTTCATTCTCTTATTATTTCATGTAGCGTTAGAAAGAAACTGGAACCAATAGAATAGAATCTGCTCGACTGAAAAGCTAAATTTTCCCCATTTCCTAATTAGCATCAAGCGGCTCTCATATTCGCTCACACTTAAATGCGACTGTTCTGCTGTAGTCACTTGTTATAACTTGCAGCTTCATTTTCAGAAAAGCATCAATGAATAACAAATCAAAACTTGGTACTGAACCTTTTTAAACAAACGCACACAGTCACTTTGTATTTGGCGAGCCACCCATGGCGTAAGTGGCGTAGACATTTTTAATAAATATTGGAATTATTGTCCGGTTTCCTTTTATAGGAGTGTATGGAAAAGTCACTGTCAAAAATACCTTTTGAAGAATTAATTATTAGGGAATTTGTATCATTCCCATGCTTGTTTTTGTTTTAAACGGTCAATCAGTTTTCATTATTTTTTTAGATTAGGTTATCATACTGTAGAAATTTCAATCCACCTCACGTCTATGCTAATAATTCTGTAGTTTAAGTGATTTTAGTAACTTTTTTTTTTTTAATAGTGCGCCTTATTCACAGGGCATGGAGAAAGCGAGGCAGGATCCATTCGACAGAGCCAGGATGCAGGTGATAAAGGACGGCTATGAACGGGCGTTCGAGTGCATCAACAGGGCTCTTTCTGAAGATGAAGCGGGACACAAGACGGAAGCTTTGAAGCTTTACCGTCAGGGACGGCAGTATCTTCTCAGAGCCCTCAGCGTGCCTACGAGCGGAGACGAGTGCGTGGGTGCTCAGTGGGATTCG
This sequence comes from Heterobranchus longifilis, assembly GCA_028570985.1. Classification (NCBI taxonomy): domain Eukaryota; kingdom Metazoa; phylum Chordata; class Actinopteri; order Siluriformes; family Clariidae; genus Heterobranchus; species Heterobranchus longifilis. Next base: position 25,760,368 of record JAOVVB010000050.1, on the reverse strand, counting down.
GCTCGGCAGATGCAGCAGAAGATGCAGGAGACTCTAAACAACATCATGTCTCGATTAACAGTGCTAGAGAACAGCCCGGATACCTCAGCTCCTTCTTGTGTCCCGGGCCCCTCTAATGAGGCATCTTCTCATAACCTGTACCCCACACTACCTAAGAGACCGCCACCACCCACGGTCTTGTTCTCCAACAACCAGCCCGCAGGAACCGACCAGCCACCCGCGTACTCCCCGCAAGCTGCTCTCGGACACGTCAGTATTTCGTACGGAACAGCTTCAGGAGAGCTGTCTTTAGTCGGGGACGAGTTCTACAGCCAAACGTCCAGCTCTAATACCTCGCCACAGTTCCTGGGGGAAGAAGGAGAGGAGCTGCTTTTCCTGCCCAATGGCGTGCAGATCTTTTTCGTGACCCCCGAAGGACATGTGAGCGCACCCTCTTACCCAGGATACCTGCGTATCGTCAAGTTCACCAACGATTCATCGGAGATGATGCCCTCCAGACCACCCGCCTTCCTACAGGTACGTGATTAAAGCCGGGGAAAATTATTGACACACTTGATGGCTAAACTTCATTTACAAAAATGTTAATCAGTAATGCAATGCAAAATCTGATAATTAACAAAAATATCTTGTTCAGCTTCACAATTCGGTTCAGTTTTATTTGTATGATGCCAACGGATAACATCGTATTTGCTGTCTAAACTTGCACTGCAGGTACAACACAATTGTATTAAACAATTATTAACAATTACTGTATATTAAACAGTTATTAAGTTTCTCATTGAAAAAACAAAAACAAAACCTGAGTATAGTAATCAATATAAATTTAATGGTAAATATTTGTGTTTATAGTTTGTAAACAAAAATTTGATTTCTAAGATGTTGTAATTACCCTAGAGATCATGAAATTACCCTAGGACCTCATATACATTTAATCCAGTCAAATTAATTAATAAAAAAAATGACACTTTTTGTTCGTACCCAAAATTTCTTTTTTTTTTTTGCCCATAGGGCAATTGTTTCAATAATTAATAGTGCTGAATGTCCACTCTTGGTTCGAGTCCTGGGTTTTGCCCATGTAGATCATGAAGACTTTTGGGCAGAAATTTTTGGGCAGAGGTTAAACCACTCGAACGGCTAAAGCTCTGAGTTATTGATCGGACCGCCAAGTTGCCACACGGTTTTCTGTAATGTCACTGTTTATTTTATACATCTTGTGTTTTATAGCTAAACGTTTTGCACCAGCATTGCGTATGCATTTACATTATCATATCACACATTATCTCATCGAGCCATACTCTAATGACTCGTGAGCTAATGCACTTTATCGGATTGCAGTCATTCAGCCCTACCTAGCTCCGCCTACACGGCTTTTTCCCCACTTTCACAACCCACATAGAAAGATATTGCAGGCTTAGTTAATCGGTCCTGCCCCTGTCCGTCTGTCTTTACTGTCACATGAGTGTGTGTTCACTGCTCTTTATCAGTCAGGATGTCCTGGAAATGACATCACTGTTAGGGAAAATCATGCAGTGTTGTCATGCTGGAGGAGATAAAGATGATAAGTTGTTTGGATGAGTGTGTTCGAAATGTTAGCAGAAAGGGACACATACACGAAGAAATAATCAGTTTGGCCATTTTAGTTTCCGGAGCAGTTTTTATAAAGTCCACACACTATATGATAACCGAATTAGTTGTAGTAACTGGTGTCTCTAAACCACAACAAAATCTGAACATTCTGTAATTGGATCTTGCTAATGCAAGTAATCTGATAAAGAGATTTGTACATTTATATTAGTCTGAAGTTAAGTTGCATCGCCTTGCATTTATTTACCTACTTTATCCATTGAGTTTTTACTATTTATTTCTTTACTGGTTTGTTTAAACATTATTTAGCAATGTATTTTGTACTTGTTTTCATTTAACAATTTATACATCCATATATATTTTTCTGTTTGTTTACACATTTATTTAAACATGTATTTATGTACTCGTATTTGATTGTCCATATATTTACCCATTTGTTTGTTTAAATGTTCACTATTTACTTATTTGTTTTAGGTTGTTTTATTTAACCTGTTGTTTTGCTACAATATATTTTAGCCATGCACTTATTTACATATTCACTTGTTTGTTTATTTAAGACATCCGTTTATGATTTATTTTTTATTTGTTTACCAATATATTTAGCGTTGTATGTATTTACTTGCTTGTTTTTTATTCAGGTATCTACAGTCTAGACCTTACATTTCATCATATTAAATAAAATGATGTAGATTAAATTACAGAAATGGAAACATGTTTTACTACAACAGGCTGCAAAGTGCCTAAAGATACGATTTCACAATTGGTTGTTTATGTAACAACCTCAGCAGCGACCTCATTTCCCCTCTTGTCTGTTCCAACCACTCAGCATTCAGCCTCACCAGTATAATAATCACTCACCGGCCTGATCATCAGTCATCATCTGCACCTGTTTCATGATGATTCTTTGGTCACTGTTAACAAACATACAAAAAACACATTCCTCTGAACCTATGTACAGGGACTGGACTGAAAATAAGAGAACAGTTAATCTGGAAGAAACTATTCCTCTGAACTTTATTAAAATACAAGAATGTCTGGCTCTTTGGAAGCAAAATATGAAGAAATTATGGAGATCAATAGTTTTTTTTTTTTTACAGTATTTATTGATTTAGTTTGTTTAACCATTTATTTAGTGCTATGTTTATTTACTCAGGTCAGAGTCTTCTCTGTGGATCTGTCTGGGTGATTATAGAAGACAAATGAACGAGTGACTAAAGTGTCATTGATGAAACAATTATTAATATGACTAAGGGGCAATCTTGTTTTTAGAAATAAGTTTTTTGTGAACTTTTTTGTGTAAGTTTTTTAAAATTTTTGTGAACTGTATATAAATTCTGATAAACAGTATGTTGTGATTTTAGTATTTATTGTAGCCATTAACATTCAGCCCCATTTAGTCCCAGGTACAATTAAAGACTTTTCTACTCTTGAACAGTGCATTTATGCCAGAAACAGGCTTAGTGTTAAAGATCCATCTGATGTCCTAAAGCCCAGAAGAGTCGAGCGTCCTCAGGAGGAATGTATTCTCAGCTGAACTTTTCCCTCCACAAAAAAGTAGGGAATAGGACTGTGCTTCAGGTCATCACACTCACAGTGCAACGTCCTGTTTTTTAATTAAATACAGATATGTGATGGATGCTCTGACATGAAGACATGCAGTTTTTATTATTTTTTTTATCTCTCTGCCACATGCCTTTAATTAGGGGGGAATTTCACATACTGATGTCATTGAATAAAGTTTCTTTCTTCTGCTTCTTCATAGGAGTATATATACAGTACATTACTACATTACTCTGCATTTTATTCACACAAAATTATTTTTGAAATGTCTATGTATTGTAACCATGATTTTGATTATAAACTTAAATAGTAGGATAAATTGATCTCAATATAATATATATATAAAATATATTAACCGTATAGGCTAAACATAGTATTTCAAAAAGTAAATCATAAGCGCTGTTATATAACGTTTGTCCCAAACTGCTACAAATAGAGCCCAGTGATTGTATTCCATTACAATGTTAACATTATTATAGGTTACAGTAGGTCATAATTCTTTTTTCCAACATTTTTAATTTATGTATTTTAAAAGTTTGTTTGTTTGTTAATTAATTATTTTTTCCATAGTAACAGCTACCAATTAAATTTTAAAATATGCAGTTAAAATTTGTACAATATGTATTATTATTATTATTATTATCATACTTATTATTATTATTATTATTATTATTATTATTATTATTATCATACTTATTATTATTATTATTATTATTATTATTATTATTATTATATTATTATATACCCAATAAATGCTAAGTGTATTGCAGGCAGTTTGTTTACAATCCTAGTTATATCCTGTTATTCGTATTGTCTGCTGTGAATTATTTATTTATTTTGACCATTCATGTAACTGACTGGATGTTTTCGGCCAGCTGTTTCATTTTCGTACATTTACACCTTAACTACTTTAGTCCCAGAACTCTGAAGTGATTATATTTTGCCTCACAGATCACTCCGGTCCATATTGCACCTGACAGGTGTTTTGTGCTGATTGCAGGTGTGTGACTGGCTTTACCCGCTCATGACCACTGACTCTCCAGTCCTGCTGTGTAACACAGGAGTCTACATGTTCCCTGACCTGATGGCTCCCGCTACAGGCTACTATGTGGGTGTGGTGCTGTCCTCTGAACTTCCCCCGGCGGAGCGGGACCTCTTCCAGGACGTCCTGTCCCAACTGACGGACCTGAGAGTCCAGGTGAGGTTTCACGGTGCTTACAGATCAGCGCTTAACAGTCAAATCAAGTTTATTTATCATTTGCACTGGCTGACCATGCGCTCTGACCCCAGCTTCTTAAGTAGGATATGTGGAAAATAAAAAATTATTTAAAAAAAATCACTGTGCTGTAAAGGTACATGTGACCAAATAACTGAATAATAATAATGATGATTATTATTATTATTATTATTATTATTATTATTATTATTGTCATCTGACTTTTGCTGATTTGTCTGCCTGCATTTAATGCAGACGTACCAACATCTAGGGCCAAACATTTGCACTTCCAATGCACTTGTGGGTTCTGCAACAGCATTTTTCAATATATTGCCAAAAGTTTTTGCTCGCCTGCCTTTATATGCATGTGAACTTGAGTAACCAATTCATAATCTTTTAATATGATGTGTTTATGGGAATTTTTGACCATTCCTCCAGAAGTGCATTTGCACTGGTGCACTGGTCATGTAGGAACAGGAAGGAGTCGTCCCCAAACTGTTTGCACAAAGTTGGGAGCATGAAATTGTCCAAAATGTCTTGTTATCCTGAAGCATTAGGAGTTCCTTTCACTGGAAGTAAGGGGTTGAGTGGTTTTCTGAAAACCAACCCCAAACCAGTTACAACATGACTGCACACTACAACCCAATAGAACACCTTTGGGAGCCAGACCTTCTCGTCCAACATCAGTGTCTGACCTCACAAGTGCGGTTCTGGAAGAATGGTCAAAAATTCCCATGCCAACATCGTATTACACCCTATGGATCAAGAATGGGATGTTACTCAAGTTCATACAGTATGCACGTGAAGGCAGGCGAGCGAATACTTTTGGGAATACAGTGTACATCACAGTTGCTTTATAATCCTACAAGCGATGCACTCGAAACTATTCTTACATCGGCAGGCAGCACAGCATTCTGTGTGGTAGGAGCACATTATTAGCCAAGTTGTAATAAAATTAGTAGAAACTCATGATGCTTACAGAATCATAACACAAATCTAAACAGCACCTAGATATCGTGGTAATATCATATCGGATGCTCCCTGTTGATTCCGCTCCGTTACCTTAATTTGTGAGTTCATGAGCTTCAATAGAAATTGAGATATCAGAAATGTGACATATTTTGTAAGTAAATCTAAAAATAGAGAAGCTGCGTATTAAAGTACAATATTTTTCTCTCTCTCTATGCCTGCTAGAGTTTTCTTTTTAATGTTAGTCTGTCTGTTTATATACTTTTTATATATATATATTTTTACCGGGTATTTTATATATATATATATATATATATATATATATAGATGAAGATGTAAAAAGCTACATCAGCATAAATTATTTTTATTTAATTCTATATTTTTAAACACAGTTCAACCCAGAGTTATATTTACAGACTATAATTCAGACAATCAGACTGCACCTTTTCTGCTTCAGTAACACCTCAATTCCTGTTTCCACAGATTTCAGGTGTATTCGAGAGATTAAGAGATTTATTTAACCAGGTACCAGGTTGAAGGTTGTAATATTGTTGAATGGCAAGTGCCTTTGTGGTGCAAATAGGGCTGGGGCGGTAAAAAAGATTCAGTGTGTCCTAGCTGAACAGTTCATCATAATACAAGTGCAAATTGTATCTTCTTCTAGATAATAATTGATAGCTGTTACTAAAGTTAGCTAAACCAAACCACAACAGCATAGGCGTGGTCTGTTTTTATAACTTACTGTAGCTAACACCCTTCATGTCACATGTACAACTTAAACAAAATGTCTGTGATTTTTTTATGTAGTGTTGCTTTCTGTAAGGAGGTGTTTAGATAGCATTGTGTCAGAGGTGCGAGGCTTAACCTAACCTTGGAGATAGTGTTGGAGAGAAATACTCCTTCTCGTTCTTCAGTCAGGCATTGGTGGCTCAGTGGTAGGTTTCTCGCCCACCATGTGGAAGTGCGATTCCCAGCCAATGCAAAAATCCATGTAAATAGTTAAGTTGGAATCTCTATTTAGAATGATTTCGAAGAATTTGGAGAAACTGTTGTCTGTCTGTTTTATTTCCTACGTAGACAGTCCAATTAGGCTCATAGATTGTGCTGAGTGTTGATTTCAACTCAGGGGAATTTGCTGTGTGGAACATGTACAAATTAACTTCCACGCTCAACTGCATTTTTATTGTCATCTGTACTACGGTACGTCACACCGTGTTATACCGACACACCCCTATTTCCAAGTCAGGTTGGATCATGTCACAGCCTGAGGCTTGTGTTAATTATCAGTGAAAGCACTTGTCACTTCATTCAGTACTTACAATACTTTATACTTTCTGTAGGTTTGTTATATTGAGACAGTGGAGCGGGAAAATATTCCAGCTCGAGATTGAAGATACTGATCGGTAGAGTTAGTGCTTATAAACTCCCTGCTAGACATTCCTAGACAACAAACAGGTGGAGAATACAAATGTCTACCTTGGCATGAATACTGGGTTTCTTTTCCCTCGTGTCATTTGTCTGACCAAAAAATAAGAAAAGAAAGCCAGAGTTCAGCATTGACTCGTTGCTATGATTCATCAGGTCTGACATGGACTTCTCGAACACGAGTCTGATAATAACGTCATTCGTTTGCTACCTGATGCCACACATTCCTGTCTGAGTATCACATTGTAACCCGTTTCTATTTATTTGCCCGATGGTGTCGCAGGGCTTGGTGCAGAGCGTCACTGTCCTTCTTAAAGGTGGGTGCTGGTACAAGCCCTGGCTTTGTTTTTGGAAATAACAGTGCCTTGTGTGAAGTCTAACATCTGCTGACTGACTGCACAAAGCATTGTCATCAGATCAACACAAAACACCCAAACAGCTGTCTGATGAAAAGACAGCATGAGGAAATTATAATTGCAAAGTTCAGGGATTCTCTTTCTTTCCCCAAAGTAGTGTTTCACAATCATTTGCTTTTAGTGACTAGACTAGCTCGCTTCTGGAATGTGCACAATGTCTTGTTTTAACTGCTTCATCCCCTCATGTGTGTCCAAGCCGTCCGGTGAGGGGGCAGACGCCATTAACCTGCCGCAGAAGGTGCACCTAGAGCCGGCGGTGAGTGAGGTGGCGCCCCCTGCTGAGGAGGAGGAGACCGTGCTTCCAGAGTGGAGCGAGAAAGTAGCTCATGGGATTCTTACAGGTCAGACGTGAGGAAATACTGTACTGTCAAAAAGACACTTTTTATTATTTTGTGTGCGTGTGTGGGGTACAAATTTTGTTCTAGAGCTTTATTTAATATAACATTAAATTCCTTACATAACTTTGCTTATAATATCTTAAAAACTATGCTAGATAGAAATATCATTATAGTTGTTGTTATTATTATTATTATTATTTATTTAAATCATTTTAAACGTTATCCACTTACTTCAAATCAAAATCAAATAAAAATTTTATTTTTCACATACAGTCAAACACAGTATGATATGAAGTGAAATGCTTACACGCCCGCTGATGACCTAAAATTTTTAAATAAGAGTGTTCAAATAAGAATATAAAGTGTGAAATAAGAATATACAAATATTATAAAAATAACATTTTACAAATATTGTAATATAAAAAATATAGAAAGACTTAATGTGTCACATCAAGTTGTCAAAATGTGCGTTATACAGTATAAATATAAAGTAATATAATATAGTAAAGAAAATATAAAGTATGAAATAAGAATATACAAATATTATAAAATATTATTTTACAAATATTGAAATATAGAAAAATATGGAAAAACTTAATAATGTGTCACATCAAGTTGTCAAAATGTGCGTTATACAGTCTGTAATGTGCATCGTGATTCATAGTGAGATTGTTTGGTGTGAGAAAGCAGATCAGAGTGTTCGGTGTTATGATTGAGAGTTATCTTACTTGAAGTGAGTGTGCCTGTAAATTTTATTCTTTTATCAGACCGTTTCTTTCATATTGTTCCAACACACCTTTGACTATGATTGTTGTAGGAGCTTCCTGGCTGAGCTGGGGATTAACGAAGGGAGCTGAATACACAGGCAAGGCCATCCAGAAAGGAGCCTCCAAGCTGAGGGAGCACATCACACCCGATGACGCGCCGACCCAGGTCAGCCCTACGGTCGCGAAAAGCCTCCACGTAGCCAAGCAGGCCACAGGAGGCGCTGTGAAAGTCAGCCAGTTTCTGGGTAAAACATCCTTCAGTACTGGTCATCTCAGATGTTTTTATTAGAAAGTGGACTTTAAGTCCGTATTTTAAACTGCTTGAACACTCTTGCTGTTGCAGTGGACGGACTGTGCACCATCGCTGGTCACGTGGGCAGAGAACTAGCTCCTCACGTGAAGAAACACGGCGCTAAACTGATCCCAGAGTCCATGAAGAAGGACAAGGAAGGGCGATCTAATATTGATGGCGCCATGGTCGTAGCTGCAAGTGGAGTTCAAGGTAATGTTAAATACACAGCATGCAGGGAATTTTGTTTTAAACCCGCCGCTCACTATCTTGTTCCTACTCTTGAATTATATTTGCACATGAACCAAAGTGGATTAAAGGTGAAAAGCTTTTATCAAATGCTTCTTACGGAAAAGTTTGTTTTCTTTTTCTCTTTACAAACTCGAATTAAAATTTTGTATGTCTGTAGGCCCTAAGCAGAATAAAATTGTATTCTGAATTCGTAGAACCTGCTACCGTATGAAATTATAATAACCCATATGCATTTCAAATTCAAATTGTATTTGCCACATACACAGGCATGCACAGTACGATATGCAAAGAAATGCTTGTACAACCACCCGTAATCTTAAAAAAATAATGAAATAAGAATAAAATATAGAAAAACTTTAGCTATAAAAAATATAGCTATAGAAGATAAGAACAAAATATAAAATATAAAAAATAGTAAAAAAAATATAGAAACTGTTATTTTATTTTAAACAATTGATTGCATACACTTACTCAAAGAAACACTCGAAGTAAATCTGACTGCAAAAAATGACCGCACTTGCCATTTTTATTCATGTGGCTAGGCCTTGAAATTTTTTTTAAGCCATTAACTGTATTTGTCCACTAGGCGGCGCCAAATCTGCAGTATTAAAATAGTTACTTCTAGATGCACTATTGTAGAAAGATTCTACAAAAGATTCTCGTGGTTTTTTATACCTGTTTGTAAATGTAAATATGAGGCTAAATTTTGTTCATTAAGTTGAATATACAGCTTTAGTTTAGTATGTATGTGTTTAATTCTTTATAACTAAACATTTTTTAGCTTGACATTAGCTAGCATGACATTGGCAACAGCACGAGGTATCAAATCGTTGTGGATGGTGTTGTCAGGTCTTCAGTCAGTTCAGCAACAGATGCGTGAGTTTGAGGCCCCCCAGTGGCTGTAGGGATATACAGCAGCCGCCTGGTTGGCGTATAGGGAGGGAGGGCTGGCTGAGAGTGTTACTTGACTCCAGCCTCATGAACATTTTTCCACCCTTTCAGACTCTAGGTGTCTGGTGTGGATAGCAGCTTACAGCTAGTTTTCCTGTTTCTTGTTGCTTCTGTACGGTTGGTGAGCTTCAGCTTAAAGGGATGTTGGATTTAGATATTTTATCCAATTTCTCCTAATTTGAAGGAGTGAGTTCAGAAAAAGAAATATTTTTATATTAATAAAGTACATTACATGTAAAATGCAAGTACAATCAAGCACTTAATTACAGTAACAAATTACACAATTGTACTCTTATTGTCCAAATTTCATGCAGTGCTATATATGGAAAAATGGGCAAAAAATTATTGGTTTGTTTGTGGGGAAAAAAATGTCACATAAAGCAATTTTTTATGTTTAAGCTGATTATTTAGAAATATATAATTTTTTAATAAAACATTAACTTTTTATTTTGAATACATTATAATTCATTTAAATGTAATATTTATATATCTATAGGAAACAATCTTTTGTGGAATAAACTATTTAAATATAACTAGATGTAAAGTATAACATTCTTCTTTTATATTTAATTTAATTTTTTTAAACTTTATTATTATCATTATTATTTTTTTTTTCTTGGTCTGATGTTGTTCAGGATTTGCCACGATGTGGACAGGTCTGGAAACCGCAGCTAAGAACATCGCAAAGAGCGTCGCGACCGAAACCGTCACCACCGTTAAGCATAAGTGAGTAAGAAATCATCCAGGGAGTACTAACTTCTGGTCTATTTCCTAGAATGCTCCGATTTCTTTAATAAAGTAACATAGACTATGGCTGAATACGATCTCATAATCCTAATCTAATCAACACTTAGTTAATCTTTAGCCGTTTTAACGCCAGCTCACTTGCATCACACACACACATATATACTCATATTTATTTTCAATTAAAGCCACTTACATCTACGTCTCTCCCCTCTATTTGTTTACAGATTCAGGGGTCTAGAGAAAATATCAAACCCCCAGAATGAGAACAAGTAGCTCTAACAGTATCGCGCATGCTGACTATTAACCCTCTAAAGCACTGCTTTGGCTAATAGTGGTTCTGATTGAAAGCTGGTGCTCCTAATAAGCGTTACGGTGATGGGATCCGACCCCTTCTGGCACAACACCTCAAACTGATTCCTCAGTTTTACATTTCATTGCCTTCTCCCCTCTTTTTTGTTTTGCAAAAATTCAGTTCATTGAAATTTCTAAATCAATGTTAATTTTAACTCGCATGCACACTAAATCATGTTAGGGAGGAAATATCGCTGTACAGTATTAGATTTCTGTGCTCATCAATTATTTTCAATTATATAAACTGGCAAGGTTAAATATCTGCTAAATATCTTTAATATAATTGCAGTAATAAATGTTAGATTGCTGTGATTGTGAATGAAAGATTTACACAGTGTAGATTTTGTGATAAACTGAGACAAAATGCATTTATGAGATAACGAATATCACTTTTAAAACTAAGATTTTTTTTTTTAAATATTATTATTTCAACCTGACTGGACAGAGGTGTTAAATTTATTTTCTTCATTTTTATGTAAAATCAGGTTTATTTTTTGTTTGTTTGTTTATTTTACAAACTTTTTACAAATATTCTCTTTTTAAAAAGTATTATTCATTTGTTTATAAACGTGTATTATAGGACTATGAGACAGTATTTTGGTCATTATTATTATTATTATTAGAGCTTCAAGGCTGTACAGTGTTCACAGAAATATAGATTACTTTGTGAGTGAAAAACGGATGACAGTTCTCTCTCTCTCTCTTCTCCGTCACACATGGTGATTAATAACCAGTTATGCATGCAGATGAAGGCAGTTACCAATTTCATCCCCTGGAATAAGTGGCGGTTTAAAAAAGTACGCCGAATTTACATCAGACACATTAAGTGTATCTGCTGCGTCCGGTGTTGCCAACTATATTCAACTGAAACTATCTAAAGCCTGCTGGGAATGTTGCTATGTGATGATGTCACCTTCTAATTTGTATATTGATTGTGTCATCACGCAGTATTTGCCTAGCAACTAGTATTAGATGAGGAATGGTGGCATGTACACAGCAGAAGGGGGTGGAACTTGCTCCCATATTGGTACACTCATAACGACCAGTTGGCTGAACGTTCTGCTTCTCTCACACACTACATGACTGACTGGTGTATACGCCTAGAGGCTCGCAGGCAGTCATGACGACTCTGCTTTACAGAAAGTAGTCAAACCCTGTCCAAAAGGTTGTTAGAGTTGTCCCATAAGGGGTGTCCTTTAATCCTAGAGACAAATTCGCCAAGCTGGCAAGACTGGCAGGAACAATTAAATTATCAGCCAGCTATAATTTCAACCCATGAGTCAGTGGCCTTATCTGTCTTTTTATTTGTTTATCCATGAATATCACTACCCTACTAATCTACAGGTGAGTTATGAATGAATGTAAATAATCCATATTCTACAATATGACAACCGTTTTTGTGATTTCACTGGATTTCTGTGGAATTAATGCTTCACGCCCGGAATGAATGAATGAATGAATGAACCACTGCATGTGCATATATTAGTTCAAATACTTTACCCTGCATGTTTTAAATCCTCTCTTCTCAGCTTCTCAGCTTCTCATCATTTCCCTCTGCTCCTTTCCATCCTAAAAAAAAAAAAAAAAACCCTCTTCTTTCTTTTAACTAATGTCGATTATGTGGTGAAGGTATGGGGCTGAAGCAGGGCAGGCTACCGACCACGCCGTCAACTCCGCCATTAACGTGGGCGTCACCGCGTTCAACATCGACAACCTGGGCGTCAAGGCCATCGTGAAAAAGACGGGAAAAGAAACAGCACACGCCATTCTGAAAGACTACAGGGTGCAAGATGGAGAGGAGAAGGAGAACGAGAAGCAAGAGGAGAAGCCCAAAGATCAGAAATAGACTGTTTAGATTTTCTATTTTACAGTGAAATTTAAAATGAAAAAAAAAAAATCCTATTTTATGAATGTAAATGTGTTTACCATCATGGTAATCCTGACCTGCTTCAGATTATTTACAAAAGAATAACCTCTAACGGCTCTCACTGTTTTATTATTTACCAACATGCTGCGTATACAGTACATTCTACTTTGGGTGTTTGTTTTTTTTATACTGATATACCGACTTTAATGAGGAGCTTGATTGATGCCTTATTCTCTAGTAGCTCTGAAAGCTTTACAGATGGACACCTAGTGCAGAAATTTAGAACGGTTTTACTATGGTCTTTATTTATCAGTTATGGCTTTCATATGATCAAATCTGAACACCAAACAAGCACGATGTCACTATTTATCAATTTCTTCTAGCAAAAGCTGCGTCTACAGGATGAACCTGTGTCTGGTCAGTGAGGGCGTAAATCTGGTGTGAACAAACCACTTATTTATTTCAAACAAAGATATTTAAAAAGATTGTGAAATCCATAAAAGCTATAAGATGAGACAATGTAAGACTGACAAGTGGAAGGAGTCTCCAGTGCAAGTGATTTGTAACGGTAACCTGCTTCTACAGGGTCATAAGAAGCTTTGAAGCCTATCCCAGGAGACTTTGGGCATGAGGCAAGGCTGGACAGGCACACCCACACACCTTCACACACTACGGGCAGACCAATTAACCTAATCTGCATGTCTATGGACTGTGGGAGGAAACCGAAGTACCCTCACCAAGCACAGGGAAAACATGCAAACTCCCCACACACATTGACCAGAGATGGGAATCGAACCCCCGCCCCTTGAGGTGCAAGGCTACAGTGGATTTCATGATTTCCACAACATTTTATGCAAACTTTTTTTTTTCTTTTTAAACAGCACACACTATTCTGTTCTACTCCATAAAAGTAGCATTTCTTCTGACTTTATGCATTACAACTTTTATAAAATATTGTAACATGTTAATTCTTTAAAAAAACAAAACTTGTCATGAGAGAATTTCTACGACATCTAGCCGTGTTGCACTGGATGTACTCGGATGGTGCTTATACAGCATATATAATACTGTATGTACAGAAGATAAATAAAGGCCAAGGTTGTTATTATTATTTTTATTATTATTTTAATTCAAGGATTTAATAATGTATGTTCTGTGTCTAAATTCTGCACTAGAGATTATAGATTACAGATTTCTACAATTTCAATGCTTAATTTATATTTTTTCAGTACATTTTTATCTGTTTTCAAGCTTCATTTCTACTTTAAAGCACTTTACACTATTAGGAAGCCAGGTAATATAAGAACAAAAGAATATTAAGTCAAATATATTTCTTTGAAGATGCATACACTGTACTACTAATGGTTGTGAGAAATAAGACCGAAATAATATATATTTTCGATATTTTAATGAAAGTCCTTTTGAACTAATATTAGAGTGATGCATTGCTGTGCAGTTACTGAACATGTTTCTGCTTTCACTGCTGCTATTTTAATATTTTAGTTCGATGCACACTACTGTAACTGCAATGAGAACTTGTGATTTGATTGACGGCTACTGTAGGTGAGGTTGAACTGAACTGCCATTTTTACGAACAATCTCAGACTCGTACTGTTCCGTCCCCGAGTGAAGAGACGTTCTACGGTTGTTGTAGACAAAAATCGGGACCGAATGCTAAAGCTGAAATGTATAAAAGGAAACGTGACGCAGGAGCAAGTATAGCTTCAGACTGCAAAGGAATACCACTCAAGTGTGTGTCTCATGTTGAGCACATTCTACCTGCATAAGCATTAGGTTTAATTCCAGATAAATAAATGGTTAAAATATTAGATCATTATCTGACACAATAAACTGTTCTACATAAGCACAAACATTGTTTCAGTGTGTTATTGTAACATGAAGAATACTGGTATATACTCTCTCTCTCTCTCTCTCTCTCTGTCTAACTCAGGGAAAAGTGAGAGTTAAAGCAAGATGTCTTAAGTTTTTCTACAGTTCCAGTATGTGAGGTCAGAGCAGTCAGGATTCAGAGCTGCTGCTGTGCTCTGTCTGTCTGTCTGTCTGTCTGCAGCAAAACATTGGTAGATTATTTCTTTTCTCACAGCACCATCTACTGACATAAATTATGTTTGCTTTCTACATGCAAACTCCATGCACACTGACCCGAGGCAGGAATCGAACCTTGACCCTGGAGGTGCGAGGCCACCGTGCCACCTGTCCTATACCAATACGAATCACTATCAAATAGTATTGATCAATCACATATTAATCAGAAAGGAAGTTATGAGCAGTTTTGTGCCAGATTATAAAATGCAAGTTTTATATAAGTACTGCGCATTACTGTGTAGTGTGGCACCTTAAATCGACCGCTGGACAGAATGTAATGAAACTTTTGCAGTACTTACTGTAGATATCTCCCTGAGGTTCAACCTTCACCATAGGTGAAATCAAAAGGTTGAGTAGAAGTAATGATATGAACAGTTATGTGCCAGGTTTAATAATCTAATTTCAATAAGCTACTTGCTGAATGTAGATATACAGCTGCACCAACAGATATTAATTGGAAAAGCTTAGGTGAATATTTTGGCTGGGATTAGCTCATATTTTCACAGCTGAAATAACAGCGCTGAAGTGGTATGAGTTAATTTGAACATGCTGGAATCATTTTAAGACAAAACTTCGTCTTTATCTGATCTACTTTTTCTATTTCGCATCTGTGATTCACTCTCGAACAAGGAGTGTATTTGGCTGATGATGAAAGAAGTACAACGTAGCATAAACAAGGCGTAAGGTACTCAACCTTACAAAATGTTATTTTTAGCTTTTTATGTTTAACTATTTAAAAGACAGGCACTTACACTAGTGTAGTATGTTTATACAGAAAATCAATACATTAAAAGTAATTACATCATATTTGCCATAAGTATCTGATCACCTGATCCATACACCCATAGATGCCTTTACACAAAGTTGGAAGCACATCTAGGATGTCCTTGTATTCTGGATTATAAAACTTTTCCTTCACCAACATGCAGCTAGGAGATCAAAGAGCCTGAAAAACTTTTGTAATGCCTTTAGAAAATATATGGAGCTTTTAAAACGTTTATGTCGACTTGGATATTCTATATTGATTATAACATTTAATGATGTCTGATATCCCATCCCCAGTGTACACAAGATGGATGTATGTACAAGTATGACAATTATGGATTAATATAAAATATACTGAAGTGCACTTGGGTCTGCAAAAGTAACTTGGTGTGTAAGTGTGCAGTATTGATAGTCTATAACAGTTAGAGTGTCAGGATGTGAATTGTTCTCATATGCCTCTGGGGTAGAAGCTCTTCTTAAGTCCGTTATATGTTTGACCTGAAGCATCTGCCAGAGGGCAGCATGTCGAACAGATTTATTAATTTGTCAGTGACAGTTGCACGTTAAAATGCTTTATTTGAGACTTTGGTATAGATGTACAGTATTAAAAGGAAAAGTATGCATCTGATTTAAAGAAGTTTAAAAAATAGGGGAGAAGCAAGGAAAAAAGGGGAAAGATGATGTCTACAAATACAGTATACACTGATCAGACATAACATCGATATCACCATCAGATGAAGTGAACAATATTGATCACAATTACTGATGAGAGGGTCATGGGCACCAGAGGCTCACCCATGCACACGGGGACCAAATGCCTGCCCGTCCGACGAAAAGTCAGTGCTGGCCAGGATAGGAAGGCATCAGAACACCCAGTGCCCCACAGCCCACTGTTTGGCAAAGAGTCCAAGGCCACCATCCTGGCCTCCAAACCAGTGACTAGTGTAAGAGCACTAAAAGGAGTGACGAGCTGCTTACAGTTTATTCATGTTATCTTGATGGCGAGAATGTTGAAACTGTTTTTTAGTGCAGGTTCTGGACTGGATGCTGTGTTACAGTCTGATGAACAGTCCATGCACTCAGATATTTATAGTAGTTCTGTGTAAGGAAGATGTCCTGCAAGTTGCCAATAAGTTCTCAAGACTCTCTAGAGGGCCTTGTCTTGGTCTCGGAGGGAGCAGCTGCCAAAGCAGACAGTTATCCACTTAAGTGCATATGTAGAAGTTACTTAGTATCCTGGGGAAGACGCCCAAATTCCCTCATCCTCCACTGAAAGTAAAGTGACTGACGAGCAGATTTAAACAGTGTCTTATTGTGAAATAGTATACAGTACTGGTTGCCTTGCTGTGGCAGCGTGAGCTGAATAAGTCTTCCAAGCAGGACGATGGGCAGTTGATGGTTCTCTGGAATGTATTGATGACCGTCTGAAGGGCTCTCCACTGCAGAGCAGCGGTGCAGTAATACAATTCGTCAGCACACTTTTTATGAAAAAACAGCTTCTCCTGCAGGTTGCTTTTTTCTAAGGATCTTTAGGAAGCAGAGTCTCTGCTGTGCCTTTGTCACTACTGCGGTGGTGTCAGTGGTGTAGCAGAAATCATCACTGCAATGTGTGGACCCAGGAACCTGATGAGGATAGAAGCCTTTTTCATACAGTCTTCATTGAAGTATAATGGCGTAGGGGCCCTAGGGCATGTAGAATGAAGCATCAAGCATTTTAGTAATACAAGAAATAACTAACGCTAGCAAAGTGTTAACTTAAAGCTTCAAGGCTCTCTGGTTTCCCTCCATCTCCCATGAACATGCTGGTATTTAAATTGGTTAAGATAATCTTCTCCTGTGTGTATTAATGTGTCTGTGTGTATGTGAATGCGTGTGTATGTGTGTGCATGGTGCTCTACAACGTGCTGGTGTCTCATGCGGGGTGTATTCCTTACATCATGCCCAGTTTTCTTTCGATGGACCACGGATTCAGTGCTCTATAAATTTGTCCTACCTATCATTCTGTCCGACCCAAACTCACTGCGCTTGTGTATATCTAAAATATGCCCCACCCATAAATTTGTGCTACTGAAACCGGCCTCACCGGTTTCAATAAATCAGTCCGGGTGCACGATGATAGAAAATGTCTGTCCTGTAAAGCTGTCCTGATGGAGAATAATCCTAATTTCAGGGGAAAAAAACAAAACAGAGTTCACAGTCCAATACATTGGAAAACACGTCTGAGACAAAATGGCATCCGCGATTTAAAGGCGCAGAGACAACATGGTTATATTTCACGTGACATTTATTTCCTTAGGTGCAGTTACGTTTTTGGAGACATGATGGCAGTGTGGGGGAAATGGGACAGGGATTTAGTCAAGTGGATTGGTACAGTATGCTTTACATTGTATATTAGTATCAAATCCTTAAATATTTCACTTAAGAACAAATCTGACTTACGAACATGATCTCAGAACGTAACTTGTTCATAAGTCAGGGACTAACTGTACTCCCCACCCTGGAGATACACGTTCTATCTAACGTTATCTAGCGATATATACTGTTATAGCATTATCTAGCGTTATAACTTATCTTTCATAGTGTTTTTATGGTAGTTACTTAAGAGCTCGGAAAACGAACATAAGACAAATCTACAATTATAGAACCCCCTGAGAAGGAGGTTCTATACAGTATATATTTTTTCCTATCGTACCAGAATTTGCTACAGGATAAAGTGCTTACTGAAAGTGTGTGTGAAAGTGTACAAAGGTGTGTTTGCCAGAATAGATAGAGCTGCGTTGAGAAATAGATACCCCCACACACAAAGCCTACACTCTAGCCACTCATTTATATTTAAATAACTACAATGTAATTATTATTATTAATATTATTATTATTATTAAATGATCAGTCATTTTTGCTGTGATCGAAATGATATGAAATGAATTGAAATGATAAACGAAGCGCTGCAGTCATGCATGTGTTCATTATAAGACACTCTGAGCTTGCTCAAAATCACAGCCGAAGAGGGACGAGACACACCCTCTGCAGCCCTTCCTCCTCTATCCTCCATCTTCCATTATCTTTTTCATCTCTCTCCTCCTCCTCCTCCTTCTCCTTCTCTCTCACGCTTTCTCTCCCTCCCCCTTCTCTCTCTCTCTCTCTCCCCCCATCCTCCTCTGTCCCTCTCTCCTCCCTGTCTGGGTCTGTGTGTGTGAGCGAAGAGCTAAAGCTCCGGGCACAAAGAGAGTGCGTGGCCCTGCGCCCCACTGCACGCGACTGAATGGCATTTTAACACACATTACAGACACACACACACATACCACCAGACCAGCGCACGCGCAGGATACAGGCAGCACATACACACATCAGTGCACAGTAAGTAGAAAATGCCATGTCATTGCCATTCTGTGTATTCCCATCATCATCATCATCATCATCATCATAACTGTGTGTAATATAAATGCATGTTCTTGCATGTGAAGACTTGAGTTGATCAGATGGATACAGGGTGCTCTCTGAGAGTGTGTGTGTGCGCATGTGTGAGAAGCTGCATGCATTGACAGATGTGCAGGATGTTTTGAATTAGCATCTATAATTACTATTATTTCAGGATTGAACCCAAATTCAGGAGTTAATTCAGTAATGCGGATTAACACCGATCATCGCTCCGCTCAGGAATTAGCTCTGCACTCATTAATAAAGGGAACAGAAAAGGCGAGTGTGTATGCTGTGTGCAAGATTTAACAATGACAGCGACAGAAAGGTCACAACTTTACATGTTTGTCACACGTGGAATTGTCACATCTACCTTTTATTTTTCATATTTTTCCTTGTTTTTTTTCCCTCCTCACTATTGTCAGATATATTTTTTTACATGATCCAATTGCTTATTTTTCACATGGAACTTGGTATACACTATTTATTTCTACAAGTATTTTTTTTCTGATGTACAGCCTGTGTTTTTCTTCACATGCAAATTTTGCATTTTTTTTTTAAATACAAAATTCATTTTTCACATATTTATTTTTTACATGCAGTCTCACATTCAATCTATTTTTATAAAATGATACATGACCTGGTTTTTATTATCATTAATATTATTATTATTTGTATTGTTGATTTTGCAAGATAAGTGTGTGTGTGTGTGTGTGTGTTTAGTACTGTATGCACATTATAAATTTAGATAATTTGTGATTTGGG
>JAOVVB010000050.1:25703641-25721783 GCA_028570985.1 Heterobranchus longifilis | reverse complement strand
AATGTAGAAAGAAATAAAAATCAGGAACCATCATGGAGTTAGAAAGTGACCCCAAACTTTTGAACGGTAGTGTATGTTTAATAAAATCGATCCGATTACCAAAAGATAAAAGCAAACAAAATTGAAAATTCAATTACAAAACTAAAAAACAAAATCATAAAACATTATCTTTTTTGTCTATGTACAATTTACACTAAATAGTGTGAAAAACAAAAATGATCCAGTAAGCAGCAGTTTTGCATGCGAAAAAAAGAACCAAGAGATGGATGAACATTTTGCTTCCAAGTGCAAGGACAGTTCTGATGCATCAAGTAACCACACTTTACAACCATAGTAAGAAGGACAGCATCTCTGGACATACAACACATGGTGAAAAGCAGAGCTGAGCCGTCACGTGATAGTGTTTAGCTGCATTGCAATCTTTAAATTTCATTGTACAGGATAACAGAACACAGTTATGAGAATAAAAACACCTTTTATTGTCTATATAACCCCCTGCTATACTAACATACTTATCCCTGCGCTTCTTAGAAAGTTTTCGTTGTATGCCCCGGAGCCATGTTCGGACTTCCTGCTTCATGTCTGAAACGCTGGCCTCCCAGGAACTCCTTTTAATGGCCCAAACATTTGGAAATGGCTGGAAGTGAGGTCAGGACTGTACGGGGGATGTGGCAATAACTCCCAGCTGAGTTTGTGAATGATATTGTTTACAGTTGCTACAGGCAGATTTGTTTCTTCTGCGACAAGTTATCGATTGGTTTTCACAGGAACGACTGCAGCCACCTCGGCCAAGATCGTTATTCATGGACAGATGGCCTTCTTTATAATGTTTGCATCATTCAAATGTTGTACTGCAGATATTGTAAGAGTCTCATCGCTGTACTGTAATTAAAGTCTTCTTTAAATTTCACGCCTTCATTCACGAGAAATTTCATTACACAAGTCCCGGTCTGACTCGAATGACCCTAGAATATTAATATTTCTATACGGTTAGATGCCTATGAAGAAGCAATCAGATATAATGTCATGTTAGATCCTGCTTTCCCCCTCTGATTTGTATGTATGAGTAATCTTTAAATGTTTAAAATTGAAAATTTTTTATCAACATCACAAAAAGCCTGGTCAAGCCTACCGTATATCACCCACCATAACTGATTCCAGGTCAGGCAAACACATGGCTTACTGTAGCCTCTTTCCATGTCTCACTCTCACTCTCCATCACACTCTCTGGAGTCTCTGGAGTGGAGCCCTTGTAGTCCTTGTGGCTACCACTGGTGTTGCGTGGGTGTTTTGAGTGTACCGCATTTGCACAAGCAGACTCTTTGTACCGCTGCGTGCTCAGAGGCTTGATGCAGTTTGGAAACTGGATTGCATGCTGATCAGTTGGATGAACCAGCTTTCTATGGCAGTGTGTAGTTTGTTGTGTAGGTGTTAAACTAAATATCACACATTTTATTATTATTATTATTATTAAAGATTTTGGTGTTTGTTACTGTAGTTGGTGGCAGTTGGCTGATGGTTGTTGGGTTGTGGTGGTGGCGGCGGCTCGCTGGTGGTTGGTTGACATTGTTTGGTGGATGTTAAACGAAATATTTGTTTTACAAACTGGTGGTTGGTAGGTTAGTGGTGGGTTGTTGTTGGTTTTGTTTGTTTTACACATTGGTTAGTTTTTGTTGGTTAGTTAGAGTGTTTCCTGGTGTATGGTCGTTTGACTGATGGTACTTCTAGTTAATCTAGTAACCCATGTAAGGATATAATGATGGAAACTTCAAAGCACATAATTAAAAATAATAATCATAATTAATGGTTTCTTTTGAAGCACTTCCAGAATAAGCGGAATTTAGCTCCACTAAGGGAGCTTCACATGGCAACCCTCAGGGATCGATCTCCGACCAACAATATTTAAAAAGCTTGATATTAACTTAAATATTGGACATGTATGGTATTTTTGCAAATGTTCAAGTTTAGCCAGAAACTCAGAAAGTCAGCTATAACAATGGATATATGACACACTTTGGTTATCTGTCTTGCTGGTTATACTGGAACCATTATGCATCAAAAAATTCTACATTAAAAACAAAATGATTTTGTAACTCGCTCTTGATAAGTGATATGCCTAAATGTAAATGTGACTGTAAATAATTGTTGTACTAGTGGTGATTAAAGCGAATATCACATAATTGTTTTACATATTTATTTTTTAAGGAAACCCTTATATTTTAGGGGTGTGCAAATCATACATTTATTAGCTAGCTCATTTGAGCAAGCTACCTGGAAAACTAACCAGCAAGATTAACCTAGTGGGTTTCCTCCTGGTTCACCTACAGTAATTGCATAAACTTGAACTTACCCCTCTGTTCATGTGAATGAGTTTCCTGGTGCCCTGTGATGGCCTGAGATCCCATACAAAGTGTATTCCCACTCACGCGCCTGTCCTGTCCCCAGGATAGGGTTCATGACCCTGAGTATGGGTTAAGATACACTACACAGCAGTTCATCCTTTTAACTGTTTCCTTAAACTCAGAAGAACTGCTTGGTTTTGACACACACTCACATACTGTACTTGTACTACAATCACACTTTATTCTGCAGAAGTACACTCATACTGTGTGTTTTTTTTTTTTAACCTTAATATAGCTGATGTTATGCTCTGCCCATGTTCCTGCTAAAAGATGCTAAAATTGAATCATCATCTTGCTGTTCTATGTGGGCAGAGACTGTCTCAATTATTTTAGCGCACCTCTGATGTATATGATTCACCCTGATTTGTTTTGCTCTCTAGTTCATGCATAGAATTAGGGGGAAAAAAAAAAAGATAATTTTTAGATCTGCCGTGGCTTCATCTCGTAAAGCGATTTTAAATCCAATCCGGGATTCATCATCACTTATAACTCCATTTCACGTTCAAACAAACACATCTGTGTAATTTATGATAGTTAGCTCATGGTGAGATTTATCACTAATAACCCTCTACAGTATACAGCAGCTCTTCCTCCTGCTCTTACGTCAGGAACACGCAAGAGGAGGAGCGTGCTGTCATTCAGTGGCTCGACTCATTCACAGAAATCTAACACGCGCACACACACACACTCACACACACGGGCAGCATGAGCTCAGACGCTATAACACTCTGCTCCAGCAGCTTGCTACACTGTGGAATGGGTAAGATTATAGCAATCTTCTTACTTGTTACGGGAAAATTAATCAATTCAATTGAATCAATTCTGGTGTTTTTTTTTTTTGTTTTTTTTTAAGGTTAAATATTTTCTAGTTTAATGATTTTCTTGTTAAATTACATAAGTGTGCTATAAATAATCAGACTTTATTAACATGCTTCTTATTTTATACTGCAAGGGTATAAATTACTGTCTGGATCCAAATAATTTTCCTAATAGTTTGCATTTAAAAATGATGTACAGGAGGTTCTAGATCGATTCGAGAGGGCTGATTCCACTCAAGCAGGTTTTCAGATCATGATTTTGTCATGTCATTTAGTTTTCACACCGGAGATAAAATTCAGCTGGTTACAAGCATTGTGTTTGATCTTTGCTTCAATATTACTATTTCCATGAAATGTTTGTGCTAGTCATAACACCATGTACTAACTTTAAACTGCATGTTAAGGAAAGCTTTAATAAGAGGACTACATCACCAGAATGTAACAAGGACGAAATAAAACACATGGGGTTGTGTAATTATAGGAAAATAATCAGCGACTTGGTGATGTGATAAAGCAGTTTTATATAATAATAAGATTTCGTATCCTCAGTTGATGCTGTGAAGTTTATTTCTTTAACTAAGCAGTTTTCAAGGTTATTAATTACTACATTTATAGTTACTAACAATTAGTGTACAGTATGTTATATAACAGGTCATTTTTCACATCAGGAGTTGATATGCCATTTTTCAACACTGACACTTTTTTATTTATTTATTTTTTATTTTGCAACTTTACAGCCAGCACTACAGTCAGAGCTGTTGTTAGAGAATGAATAATTAACACCTTATGTTTCAGATTTGAGAATTTAGCAGCACTTCTGGCATATGTGAATAAAAAAAATAAAAAAAAGAAATGTGTGAGGACCTGAATTAAGACGTCTCTTTTCTCCTCAGCTAATGGAACAGCAGGCAGTCAGCTATCTACGCCTCGCTCAGGCAAGTCCCCGAGTCCGTCTCCCACCAGCCCAGCCAGCCTTAGGAGACGGCGGGTAAGAGATGGTTATTTGTCTTCCTTATTTTCATCTTCGAATTATAAATAAATAAACTAAAAAGTAAATAAATAAAGCAAGCTGACTTGCACCAGTTGTGAAGCAATGATCAGGATAATTAATATTTACTTTCGAAACTCTTTCAGAATAAACAGCATTTAGCAGAATTTAGCTCCACTAAGAGCTTCCTTCACATGGCAACCCTCAGGGATCGATCTCCGACCTACAATATTTAAAAAGATTTTTTTTTTTTTTTTTGGTACAAAGCTTGATATGGACTTAAATATTAAAGATGTATGCTATTTTAAAAAATTTTCAAGTCTATCCAGAAACTTAATCAGCTGCAACAATGGATATATGACACACATTGGTTATATTTGTTAAACTAAATGAGCAACCAAGATGCATGCGGTAAATAAATTATATAATAAGTAAGTAGTAATGGAAATTATTAGCTACTTTAGTTTTGTTTAAACTAAAGCAATGTTTAAACTTATGCTATTACACATAGTCCCCCCCCCCCTCAAGTCAGTGAATGAGTGAGTGCATGCATTCATGTCCCATGTATTCTGTCCTTTGTCTAAGTTGTTGTGTCATTTCAGATCAAACACTCATGCAAAAACTTTTCATTCTGTTAGTTTTAGCATTTCGTCAAGGACTGTGATTGACCAGTCTATACTGAATCAGTGATATTTTTCTGCCAATTCCTTATAACGTAATTAAATAGAGTTTGTATAAGTCAAACTGACTTATGACAAAATTTTACAATGATTTTTTTCATACACATATGCATACAGTATGGTGATCAGTTGTGCAGTGCAAAGTGAGTTCACTACCCATAGGCATTTGTTCATGGCTTACATCCAGGAATAAGTAGACTGGTCAATCCTCTGCATATACATTACTTTTGTCATTTTGTCAATTGAATAGTTAGCTTTATTTGTCTTATTATATGGCTTTTTTGTTAACTTAGTTTCTTCTTTTCAGATTGTTTAATTATTACTAATAATGGGCAGTGGTGGCTCATGCAGTTAACCCTCATGGTTGCTGACTGAAGGGTTGGTGGTCTGAGCCCCACCACCGGCTAGAGGACACCGACGACCCACCACCGATGCCACTGTTGGGCCCTTGGGCAATGCCCCTTATTCTATGCATGTACAAAAATCCCAAAACCCAGTTGAAAAAGGAGGAGGAGGGTTGGGCGTCAGGCTAGCAAACCGGCCTTGTAAAAACTGCCATTGCTATAGAAATAATGAAAACAGTCGTCTGATGTGTTCAACAGCACTGGAAAAATGATCAATAAATGTCAGCAGTATCCCTTTTTTCACTTCATTTTTACAATGATATTCACAATGGCTTGGTTGATCATATACATTCGCTTAAAGTGTAAATTATCAAAATGAATTAAATAAAATTTTCCCAAACTGTTATTTCTAAAGATGGAACATGTCAACAGAGCAGCAGATATAATAAGGATTGTTACTTACTTATAAAGAGCGTTTAGCTTTAATCTTCATGTGTAAATAAATGATTGCTTTCCTTATCTAACTTAACGTATGTACTACATTTCATATAAAACCTGTTGCATCAATTTGATCAGCATTAGAAAGTAGCCATATATTGGCAATGGCATGAGTGCAGGACGCAGTACTCTAACTTCAACATACCTGCTTCCTGGCTGTTATTCTTAGCACATTTAGGACAGAGCGTTTCTATGGAAACTGCTGTCTTTGTTCCTACCACGGCTCCGTCCTGTGCCATATGTACAGCAGCGGGAGGTGTAAAGGACACCACAGGCACTTTAAGTTTCAGGTGTTATTTTTTACTGCTGCCTCCATAGGAACTCTATAGTATTTAGATGTAAAGACTATTCAGCAGTGCTTCAGTCAAGTGTTGTGATAAGGCTAGAGAACACCGACTTTCACATTCTAACAACCAACCCATCAAATTCTAATTTAAAAAGGCTTATTCCAACTGGTGTTGCTCTGCGGTATGAAAAATGCAATGATGAGGGAAGATATTTAAAAGATCGAGACCAAGAGAAAGCATATATACTGTATGTAATATTGAAATCTAGAGTTATGCCAAAACTAGAAATGCCGAATAATTTATTTTATTTTATACATTACTCTTTAAAATAGCTGAAATATGTGCACACACACTATGCTTTTCAGAGCTCTCAGCACAGCCGCTCGTCTCTCTCCCTGGCTTCTACTAAAGTCTGCAGTTCCATGGATGAAGGTGATGGTCCTGCTAGTGAAGGTACAACTGTCTCTTCTCACTGAATTCCATAACCGAGTCTGTGAATCAGCACTTGACCATAAAATTTAATATCAAACAAGTTTTAGTTACATTTCATTTACCTCTGTACCAATAGAGTGTGTGAGCTGTTTGTCTATAAGGGCGACTCACACCCCTCTTCTTCCTCATTGCTCTGCTCACCAACAGCTAACACTGCATGAGTTACAGTACAATACTCCATGCACAGAAACCCAACAGTGCCCAAACTAATCTTTATTATCGCGCAAGTCGGTTATAATTCATTTGTTTTCACTGAACTACAGTATAATGTCCGATAAGCCAGTTTACATTGATAATTTGAAATTTAATGCATACTAATTTACAATTATCTACTGCTGTTGTGCAACATTAAAGTTTATAGGATGAGTCATTAAGAATTATTTAATAACATTAACTATTAATAAGTCATTACTAATGTTAATCTAGTAATTACCATCTCTATTAAATGATTATACAGTAAACTAATGCACAGATTTATTCATGACTAGATATATCACATAATATATAATAATATAGAATAAGTTAATGATTCAAATTCGGCTAATTATAAATATTTAGCAACATGTATATGTTTTATAAATAATTATTTGTGTTGAGTTCTCTGTAGGCATTGAGGTGGTTGTTATTGAAATAATATTTAACATAATTGATTAATATAAAAGTTTTATTGCTTTTTAGTATAGGTTTTGGTCAATTTGACTAAACATATATAATAATTTTGTTTTAGAGAGTTCTAATGTATCGTAATGTCAAATGATATGATTTATATTTTAGCATGAGAATGTGAAGAAGTTACATACTGTATAAATGCACAGTTTTTTTTAAGGGTAGAGACAGGGTAAATAAATAGATTAATTAAATAAAAAAAGAAAAAAGGTTTTTAAATGCTATGAAAAAAGCATTTTTCCAGAAAAGCAAAAGTCCAGCATGCTCCAATGCTCCTATGTGAGTTTGCCCATGATTGATGGTTGAAATGCGATGTGTTGTAGCTGAGGTGGTGGAGGAAGGCCCTCAGGTTCCTGCCTCTATAGCGGAGAGGTACAAGGTGGGAAGGATGATTGGAGACGGGAACTTCGCAGTGGTGAGAGAGTGTGTGGAGAGATCCACGGGCCGAGAGTACGCACTCAAAATCATCAATAAGGGCAAATGCAGAGGCAAGGTAAGATATGTAGACTGGAACATGAACTCACGTGTCACCAAAAAAAATCTGTATAGTTGTTTCTGTGTCCTAAGGAAAATACGACTGTGGCTTTAACAATGGGGTCTTGGTTCCATCAGGGTCATGTACAAGGTTTCAGATGCCTTTTTTTTATTTATACATTCACATAGACAAATAAATTATATGACTAGTCGATAAATGCAAAACTCAGTAATTTATTAATAAGGTTGTATTGAATGTCATTAATTAAAATAGGATCTCTGGGTGGAATTTTCAGGAATTTGACAAACCTTACCAATAGTATACAGGCAAAATATTACTGAAAATATTTAATAAACTTAGTATAAAATTTTTGGGCAGAGATAAACAATTTGAGGACCTCTAATGAGATATAATCAAGGGGAGAGAGGTGTGACTATATAACCTGATTACGATTCGATCCATTTCTCAGAATATTATGAACAGAATTTTAATAGATAAACAACAGGAAAATATATGAAGGCTGAAACGTTTTTTAGGTGGCCTTGCACCTCCAGGGTTGCAGGTTCGATTCCCGCCTCGGGTCTGTGTGTGTGGATTTGCATGTTCTCCCTGTGCTTAGTGGGTTTTCTACAGGTACTCTGGTTTCCTCCCACAGTCCGAAGACATGCAGATTAGGTTTATTGGCGTTTAGTTGCCTGTAGTGTGTGTGTTGGGTGTGAGTGTGTGAGAGTGTCCCCTGCAATGGATAGGCACTTAAGGGAAAAAAACTAAATACTAATGGGAAAAAAATAAAGAAAAGGTTATTATTATTATTTTTTAAACATTTCTAAATCTTTTACAATTGAAAAATATATATTTCTGTCTTTAGAAGTCTTAATAAAATAATTTTCAAGAACAGAGGTTTAATACTTTATAACAAAATAATAATAATAGAAAAATAAGTATAATAATCTATAACAGCTAAACTAAACTTTCATCAGTTTTATCAAATGAAATCTCTGATTTGGCCGAAATGATGAGTTGAAAATTGCCAGCTCTGAAACTGCCTCTAGGGCATCGTTTTAACAGAAATGACTCACTTCTCTCTCTCTCTCTCTCTCTCTCTTTTTAAAACATTCTAACAGTTTCATAATCATATAACACATTTCAATTCTTGTGATCCAGAGCCATCGGTCCCAGGATTTGCTGGATATAGAAATATTTTAACTTGTACAGATTGGGACTGCTGATATTGGAACAGTGGATACTGTAAATAATACAAAACTAATTAACATGATGTAAATCCCAAAATTTTCCACGGTGCATATCGTCACAGCTTTGCGCATCCCCTGGGCAGACTGACGTTTTATAATGGTCATGAATGTGTGTTGTGTGTACACAGGAACATATGATCCAGAATGAGGTGTCTATTTTGAGGAGAGTGAAACACCCCAATATAGTCCTGCTAATCGAGGAGATGGACACGTACAGTGAGCTCTACCTGGTCATGGAGCTGGTCAAGGTAACCATTTGAATGCATATTTATAATTGTGTTCCAAGACCATTAAGTACAATGTACATTTTAACAGACAATCCTGAAAAACAAAAAATATTTATTAATTTATTCAATATATTATTCATGTTTTGTAACAAGGTTTTGTAACTTGCAGAGAAATAATCACAATGTCCCTAATTCTTCCTGACATAAACAGGTTAGAATAATGAATGATTGGATCAGGAGGTCTGAGCAACATACTGTAGCAACAGTTCTAAATTGCATAGTGATGCATATTCATTACATTTGCTGTTAGGATAAAGGTGCGCAAAATTTTAGAAGACTGCAGTTCATGTGGACCTCTGATTCGTTTATAGATCATGTACCAGTTTGGTTTGTGTGTACCTGCAGGGTGGAGACCTCTTCGATGCGATCACTTCTACAAATAAGTACACTGAGCGGGACGCTAGCGGGATGCTGTACAACCTGGCCAGCGCTATCAAGTACCTGCACAGCCTGAACGTAGTGCATAGAGACATCAAACCCGAGAACCTGCTGGTACAATAATGTTGTCTAATGTTTGCTACAAAACCTGCATTGGATCTAAATAAAGGTCAAAGTTCTGTAGTACAGTTATTGTGGTGTGGAGATGAGATGAAAAGGATATGATGGTACTGTGAACAGATTTGAGCCCCACTTATTTCTTCATTTTAAATTCATTTAAGTTATGCAGATTAAATTAAGTAAATGAGAGCAAATGTTTTACTGCGACAGGCTGCAAAGTGCAAAAAGATCCAATTTAAAACTTGGTTGTTCATGCAACAATAACCACCTCAGCAGCGACCTCATTTCCCCTCTCGTCTGTTCCAACCACTCAGCATCAGCAGTAAACTAATCACCAACCTGATCATATGTCAACATCTGCACCTGTTTCTCACTGGTTCATGCCTTAAGTTAGATTTTTTTTTTAATGCTTAAAATGATTCATAGGTCACTGTGTGGCGTAACAAACAAAAGACAATCCTCTAAAATGGGTCAGGTACAGGGACTGGACCGAAAATGCGAATTAAAAACTTGCCCAAGATGTAAGCTAAGAAGTCCTTCAGGAAGGCTGGGACCTATTCCTCAAGACTACATTAAAAATACAAGACATTTTGAAGGCAAAATCCGAATAAATGGGGGTACAAAGACCGCACTGTACAAAGACTTTTGTACAGTGCTGTAGTTGTGTAAGCAAAATTCTTCCCCATTAAAAATCACTAAATGTTTTTTTTTATAAAAATTTTTTATAATTTCACATATATTCACACATATACAAGTATTTTTCTTTATGCTTGAACCAGTTAGGTTTAAACCTCATAATAATTATAACTCAGATGACCCAAACCTAATTATAATTAATAACCCAAATATGATAGTATTTGATGACAAGGATAAACATTATAAAATGAATAACAAGCTTAGATTTTGTGGTTACAGCAGCACTTGATATGGCATTTAAAGTAAATTACTCCTATTGTTACTGTTGCCATACTATTCCTGTTGTTATTACTATTATTGCAGGCTTTTGTATTAATGCAATGACAAAATAAAGACATTCACAAAGAGAGAGAGAGATCATCATAGTACCAGGGAGGTCGCTTAATCGAGCACTTAATGTTCCACTCATCCATTCACCAACTCCACTGACTGTGATGTAAAGCCACCTTCAGACAAATAATGAGGCTGTGTGTGTCTCTATGTGTGTGTGTAAGGTCTATGAGCACCAGGATGGCAGCAAGTCTTTAAAACTTGGTGATTTTGGCTTGGCCACGGTGGTAGATGGACCTCTGTACACTGTGTGTGGCACTCCGACATACGTGGCACCAGAAATCATCGCAGAGACAGGGTGAGTCCACCGCGCCCACGGTGCCCCGCCCTTCTCCATCAGCCTTACACAACACATAATCCCTGTGCAATATCAATACTCTGCACTTCACCCTGACAGTGTGTGGTTTCTCTCTCTTATAGTTACGGCCTGAAGGTGGACATCTGGGCAGCCGGTGTTATTACATTCATCCTGCTCTGTGGCTTTCCTCCTTTCCGTGGGTATGTAGGGCATGTCGTGAAGTCGGTGGCGAAGAAACACCTTTTATTAAACTGTAGACGCATTTAGCGGCCTTAGAGGTCATTCCTTCATTTTTCCACAAAAAAGTATGACGTAAATATGCATATCCACTGCGGTGTTTGGCTCCCCCTGGTGGTGAAGTAATGCAATGACAAATCACACCCATGACTCAGCAATCTCTGTTAGGAGTTCGAATTAGTGCGCACGCACACACACACACACACACACACGTAAAATAATGAAGATAGACAGATTTAGATTAAACTTCAATTATAAGTGAAGATATTAAATAAGGTAAAGATAAGATTATAGAATTGATCTAAAAACCAGCACAAATTAAGTCAGTTGATTATACTGTAAAAATTTTTATTTAATAATATTATTTATTTTATTAAGTTTTATGTCCTTTTTGGTTATAATTTAATAGCAAAGCTACTAAAAACAGTACGAGTATATGACAATGGAGACAAATTGAATTAATACTGTATTTATTTATATTGTTTTTAAAGGAAGATTATGGTGCTTATTTCTAAATATTTTAATTAACATTTCTTTATTTAAGTGCAAACAGTATTTATAGAAATTAGCTTAATTATTTGGCAATAAAATGAAAATATTATTAAGCCTTAATAATAAATGTGTAGAAATAGGCTGAATGACATGCATTTAATCTCATAATGAGAAATATTAGACAGAGTACAAAGAGTATACAACAGAGTAAAAAAAAAAGAAAAGGAAAAAAGTGTATACATAATATAAATGTTTGCATTAAGATACATTTTGCCCCATTTAAATGGGGTGTGTGTGTGTGTCTGTGTAGAACCACTGATGATCAGGAGGCTCTGTTCGATCAGATTCTCACAGGACAGCTGGAATTCCCTCTGCCATACTGGGACAACGTGTCCGACACTGCCAAGGTACACAAACCCCCGAGTGTGTACTCGGTCTGAATACCATTGTAAAGCCACCCATCATTTTAGAACACTTTCTTAACTTAAGTGCCTTGCAAAAGTTTTAATACCCCATGAACTTTTTCACATTTTGCTACATTACAACCATGCAAGTAAATGTACTGTAATTTATATGATAGACCAACACAAAGTGCCACATAATTGTGAATTGGAAGGAAAATGGTTAAAAATCAATGGTTTTTAAAAGTTTTTTTTTTTTTTTTTTTTTTTTAAAATAAATATCTGAAAAGCGTGGTGTGCATTTGTATTTAGCCCTCCTGAGTCCATGCTTTGTACCTTTCACTGCCTTTATAGCTGCAAGTCTTTGGGGGTATACAGTATCTCTACCAGCTTTGCAGATCTAGAGAGTGAAATCTTTGCTTATTCATCTTTGCAAAATAGCTCAAGCTCAGTCAGATTGGATGGAGTGCGTCTGTGAACAGCGATTTTCAAGTCTTGCTACAGATTCTCTCAGATATGTACCACTTTGTGTTGGTCTATCACATACAGTAAAATCCCAATAAAATAGTTATTTGTCATTGTAACGTGACGGAATGTGGAAAAGTTCAAGGGATATACTGTAAATACTTTTGCAATACATTGTGAACATTTACTGAACATTCTGACATTCTTATCCTAAACACAATAATTGAGTGAAACTTTGGCACTCTGTATAAATTCCTCTTCATGTCTGCGTCACTTTGCAGGAGCTCATCACATATATGCTGCAAGTGGAGGTCGAGCAGAGATACACAGCTCTGCAGGTTTTAGACCATCCCTGGGTCAACGTAAGCCATTTACACATTCATTCTGTAGAAACGTCTTTTTCCAAACACATCATTCAACCTGAAGTGACATGCTGCACGGTCTGTGTGTCAGGACGATGGTTTGTCTGAGAACGGGCACCAGCTGTCAGTGGCCGGAAAAATAAAGAAGCACTTTATCACAGGGTCGAAGTCGAGCAGCACAGCGCCTGGCGTGTCTGTTATAACAGTAAGAAGCTTTCACTTTATTACACTCCATTTATACTCTTTCGTCTTTAAATATGAACATACCAAAAGCCTTAATGCAAACCAGAAAATGCATAATGAGAACAGGTGTTTTATTTCAGTTAAAAAAAACCCTACAAAATAGAAAAAAAGATACAAGGGGTGGGAAAAAAACCCATTATGCAACAAGTTCTATTTTAAATGATTATACTGGCTATGGTCTAAAGTTTTAGCACCTCCAGTGTTACACATGATATTTGCCAGCTGTTCAGAGCATCACTTATAAAAGATGCAGATTATCCGCATATCATTCAACCTAATCAGTGATTTATTGCCATGATATCAGGCAAATGTTAAATAAAACAAAAACAATTATCCGTTTTGGCATGTTTAAAAAGATATATAACCATCCATTTCTCTTCCTTTAATGAAAGCAGCATAAGACATGCAGGTCTCATCTGATTATCAGATTCTCTACACTCAGGAATTTTAAGAATCTCGTGCTTCATCACACATTCATGCTTTTTTGTCTTTTATACAAACTCAGTGTTAATCCGTTTAGTGCTTTCAGGCTGTTAAAAGTAATAACTCACTATAATCCTCTGATTGTGATGTAAATTTCTTCATCAACCCCAAAAGTATTGGCACCCCTCAGGATTTTAAAATCGAGCAAAAACTAAACCCTTTCTGACATATATATATTTTTTTTTTTTGGACAAGAATGCAGGAAATGATCCACCAAAATGAATTGCTAATAATTGAAATGATTGTTTCTCATGCCTTTTGTTACACAAAAGGAATGTGATGATAATAATAATAATAATAATTATTATAATAATAAAAACATACATTATGTTTACACCCATGTAAGTGACACAGTTAATTAAATTTCTGCTCAACGTCATGAAGGGCGCCAATAATTCTGTGAGGCCAGGTGAGCCGCGTCAGAAGCATCGTTTGCAGGATCAGGAAACGTGTGAGAGTGTGGCACTTGACTCCATCGTGTGCTCCTTTAGATCCATCGCTCCATCCTGCAGCTTTCTCCCTTCTTTCTCTCTCCATGTCACTGCTCCTGACCTCATTTCCTGTCCTCTGCTAATCCGATATGCTTCTGTCCTGCACTGGTGTCGACTGTCAGCACTGTTGTCGGGGAAAATCTGCTAAACTGCTTTCCTTTATGCAACCTTTTTATTTATATTCATAATTTTTTTTTCTTTATTATATATGCAGTTCTATGCCATGCATACCAAAAGTATGTATGCAGTATTGACAAAATAACATGTACAGTAGATGATTCATTTGCAATACATTCCATTTAAACCATGCACATACAGTATAATACAGTTCATAGGTACATACAGTATAGTGTGTCTTCACAAAAGAATTCCGAATTAGGTGTTTGTCTGTTTATTTATTTATTTATTTGTAAAAGGTCTTGAGAAATTTTTTTCCTCCTTTGCAAGTTTATGACATGTATTTTTTATTTTTTTGGTGATATTGACTTTATTTATTGGCTATTTGAATTCATCAGTTTAAAAATCCTTTGAGTCAATTACAAAATGTTTCTAAATCTGAGTTTAATATGGTAATAAATAGCTGCATGCCCTTTTTATTTGTGGTTTGATTCGCCATATACGGTACCACAGCAATTAATTAGAATTAACATTTATTATTATTATTATTATTATTATTATTTTATTTTATTTTTTCCATTTATAGCTACATTTAATCTTGTGGTCCTTTTTAATCACTTACTGTATGTTCTAGTATGTTGTTTTTAATTCTCTCTTGAGGAATAAATAAAGCAAAACAAAAACAAATAAAAAAAAAACATTCTTTTTTTACAAGGTGCTGAAAAAAAAAAAAAAGGACATTATAGTCCATGCAGTGTATGTGGAGCACATGTCACACAGTACAGTATATGTATGATATGTGCACATTAATATTAACCTTGCTGCTAAAACATGTCAGGTTTTTTTTAAGGAAAATTGTTTCAACGCCACTTGATTTGTGAATTCAATAGTGCTGTATTATAAACAGTCACTAATCTCTATGTGAGATGTTACACAAATGTTAGTATGCAAAATCAATCCTAAAATGTGTGCTTTTAGCAAATGTTTGCTTTAGTTCATGTGCATTTATTTTACTTTCATAATATCAATCTTAATCCTGCTGATCTATTAAAATAAATTAAGCACATCGGTAGCTCAGCAGCTCAGTGCCGCATCCAGAACAAAGTGAAAGTTCTAAAGTGACGAAGTTTTGCACCCGTTTCTCTTTGCTTAGCCGGACGACGGGTTTTCCATCAAGCGCTCAGGGTCTTTGGACTACTCCTCCCACCCGGGGATGTACTGGATAAGGTACGCCAACCTGCAGCGCCAGGCTCCAGTGTGTCCGTGGCAACGTGCTGGCAGTCTCCATCACACCCTCTGCTTTTCTCAGCCGCCTCATCTCCACTCTGGTTTTACTCACTGCATCAGTCTAGTTGCTGCTAACCTTCACTTCACTAATGGAGCTCCATCACTGCATCACCTGATCGCCAGCTTTGAGTTTGATTTGCTGCGAGTGTGTCTGAGCTGATGTTCCTCTAATAGGAATGTAGTTTTAATGCGTGTGTATTATGCTTCATAGTTGCTGGCTTGTACAGTGTGAATTTTAGACTTTTTGAATTTTAGAAAGAAACATTAGTGTAAAACTCTGCTATGTGTTATGCTTTTTTTGGTCTCTGTAGCCAAGTGTCCAAGGAAGTATAATTGGCTATAGTTACTTTTGGTCTTTGTTTAGATTTTTTTCAGAGCAACAATAACCAAATCATGGAAGTCTGGATGACATACAGCATATGACATGATCTTTAGTTCATTCTTTGACAAAAAGGTTTCTTTTTTTTTCTTTGACAACTCTCTTAGGCATATGGAGGCGAATTGTACACTGTATTGCCCAAAGTACAAGGGTGAGTCAAAAATTATCCGCACTCTGGCGTTTATTTTACTTAACTTTTAGCAAAGACAAATACATAATTTTTTGACATAACAGTAATCTCCTTGCTTTTTAATACACTGTCAACAAGCTTTAGTATTCCCTCATTAAAAAAAATGTTTTAGGCTGAGCTGCGAGCCACAAATGCACCTCTGTCTTTACTTCTTCATCAGTGGTGAATCTTTGTCCTCGAGGGGCTGCTTTCAGGCGACCACTCAGGTAAAAGTCTGATGGAGTGAGATCAGGACTGTAGGGAGGATGCTTTAACACCTCAAAACGATGACAGTGTTGTCAGAAGCGTGCGGACATGCATCGTCATGGAAGAACACAATGCCCTTGGATAGCCGTCCTCTACGTTTAATCCAAAGTTTACGCTCCAGTTCTTCAATAGGCCTCTCACTGTAATGAGCACTGTTGATTGTTCAACCTTTTCCCTGATAATTTTCCAATACCGTCACTTGAGAATCCCAGAAAACTGTAAGCATCAATTTTCCAGCTGATGGTTGACCTTTGAACTTTTTTGGGGGTTGGCGATTGAGGATGTTTCTGTTCCATACTCTGTTGTTTACTCTCAGGCTCGTAGTGATGTGTCTCATCACCAGTAATGATTCTCTTTAGGAAACTTTCACCTTTTCTTAGAGTATCAGTCCAAATTTTGTTTGCAGATATCTAAACACTTCTGTTTATGCTCTTATGTGTGTTGTTTTGGCACCAGGTAGACCCTCAGACCATAAAAAACACAGAATCATTGAATGCTGTTCATCTTTCGTGCAAGTGGGGCGTCCATTTTTGCACCTACCACAGCAACAGATGAACGGATGTAACTCATTTACATCTGCACAGCAGTTACTGGGGTGACAGTAGTCTTGAACGGAAAGTGCTGATAAAACTTTGGTTATTTTAATACATGGTGGCCAACAGGAGTGCGGATCATTTTTTACTCTCCCTTATATGTAAGCCCCTGACTACCACAGCTATATGTTGGTTTCCACAAACTTTTGCTGCAAAGTTGAAATCAAACAATTGTAAAGAATGTCTTTGCATTTTGTAGCATTCCAATTCCCCTTTACTTAAACTAAAACCTACCCTGTTCCAGCCAATGACAAAAGCCCTGTGTACAGAGTGAGCTCCAGGAGGACATACTATGTTAAGCTACTGTGTTAAGTGAAAGACCTTATTTGGCCTGCACAAAGCTCTGAACACCATCAACTCCTTGTGTTGGTGAACCGCTCACCAGATCTTCTCGTCTAACACTACTGGTTGAGCTAACAAATGCTTTTAGAGATGAATGAACACTAACACTACACTCCAACATCTAGTGGAAAGAAAAGTTAAGGTTATTAACATTGTATGGTGGACTAATAATGTATTAATGCCCTTGGCTTTGAGAAGTGGCTGTGGTGGTCAGGTGTGCATACTTTTAGTCATAAACTGTACACCCATTACACAATGGCAGTTTCTCAGATATGCCCTTATGCAGAACTCTGTCTTTAATGGTCATAGAGGTCTAATGCAACCAATTTTGTTCATCTCGCTAATTATTAAATACAACATTGGCCAAAAGAAGCTTAGCCAGTGTTTTGGAAATATATATAAATGTTAATGGCCCTATAATATACAAATTACCGATACAATAATTTGCTACTGATTGTGAGATGATAACTACTGTCAACTTAGGGTCTCTGAAGCCCTGATATGAGTACATATTTTACATACTGTATTATTTAAATGAAGAGCAAAAAAAAAAAAAGGTCTATTTGTTTGGCTGGTCATCATCATTAATTCATGTGTTTATGTGCTTATCCAGACCAAAATTCTCTTTAAACAGTCTTTACTGTATGAGAATGAGTCAGAGTCGAGTGCTTTTCAACTTTTTTTTTTTTTAAAGTCTTTGGTGGTTGAAGTTTAAGAAGATGTCTGACTGCTAGCAAGCTCACTGACAAGATGGCAGTAATGACACCGAAAACTTTCAACCCTGTTGTCCTAACCTCTTCCT
>JAOVVB010000050.1:25664895-25675116 GCA_028570985.1 Heterobranchus longifilis | reverse complement strand
AAAATTGTCACAG
The DNA here is from genome assembly GCA_028570985.1 of Heterobranchus longifilis. Classification (NCBI taxonomy): domain Eukaryota; kingdom Metazoa; phylum Chordata; class Actinopteri; order Siluriformes; family Clariidae; genus Heterobranchus; species Heterobranchus longifilis. Next base: position 25,675,103 of record JAOVVB010000050.1, on the reverse strand, counting down.
GCCAGCTGGACAGAAATAAAGATGTTGAATAAGATCCGTAATGAGCAAGCCAGAGGGGAGAGTGAGTAGAGCAGATTCAGTGAGATGGCACGAGGTAAACCCTGAGTCTCGAAAAGGTTGACCTTGGATAGGCCGATTATAAATGAAAGGATGTACATTATGATGCATTGTAAATGAAAGGGCCAGATGTCCGGCTCTTATTATCCATAATCAACAATGATGCCATTTTTAAGACCTCTGAAAGGTTAGGTTTCCACCCAACTCTTTTCATTTTCAACCTTTTTTGTCTGGAAAAGCTGGTCTAATAATGAAAACTTTTTTTTTTTAAATGAATGACAATGCTGGGCATGTGAGAAATGTTTCAGTGCTATATCTCTATAACAATCTACAGTATCTGTCTCATTGTCTATCTATCCATACGTGTGTCGGTGTCTATTTGTTTGACCGTCTATCATTTCATTTTACTGTATGTACTGTATATCTATTTATCATACGGTTTATATGACTTTCTGTCTGTTTCCCTGCTTGCCTGTCTCTGTATGTCTCTTTGTCTGGAATGTACCTTTCTATTAATTTGACTGCTTCTATGTCTGTTGTCCAAACTTCCTTCTGTCCCCCTATCCATCTATCTATCTATCTATCTATCTATCTATCTATCTATCTATCTGTCGGTCTGTCTGTCTGTCCATCTGCCTGCCTGGTGTCTATTTATAAAGCTGTCCATCTGTCTGCCTGTCTCTTTTTCTTTCTGTAACAACAGATCATTTATCTGTCAGACGTCTGCCTTTCTACATACTGCATATACAGTCATGTGTAAAACTTAGTGCCCATAATAATAATAACAAACATAATTTTAAAAAGTCTGAACGTTGTTGGTCTTTGTATATCAAAATATAACTTTTTTCACAGTGCAATTTTTTATTTTACAAAAATGAAGCCAAAAGGAAAAAAAAAAACTTTTTGGCAATATTAAGTACCCACTTACTGCTTCCACTGGATTTAAGAGAGTAAATTGTAGCCAGGTGCTGCTAATCATCAGCCGTTGGTGGTGTGAAGACCTCTATAAAAGCAGCAGTTTTGGCAGTTTGCTGGTCTGGAGCATTCAGGTGTGTGTTAACTCCAGTCGCCAAGATTGAAAGGCACAAAGTAAGCAATGGTCTTAGAGAAGCAATTGTTGCTGCACATCATTCTGTATAAAAACATTTCCAAACAATTTGGAGATCCATGTTCTACAGTGAGAAATATTATTCACAAGTAAAAAGCATTCAAGGCAGTTTTGAATCGTCCCAGGAGTGGACATCACCCCAAGGTCAGACTGTTCAATGCTCAGGAAAAAAAAAAAAAAAAAAGCTTTTAGACCCTACAGGCCTCACTAAACATGTTTTCCAAGTCCATGACAGTACAGTTAGGAGAAGGGTTGGAACATGGAAGCGTAGCTAAGATTTGCAAAGCTGCATCTGAACAAAGTACAAGGCTTCTGGAACAATATGTCTCATGGACAGATGAGACCAAAGAGGAGTTGTTTAAACTTAATGCCCTCCACCATGTTTGGGAAAAAAACAAACAGAATTTCGGCAAAAACACCTCATACTACTGGTCAGGCACAACGGTGGAGAGATGATGATTTGGGCTTGTGTTGCAGTCACAGGACCTGGGCACCTTACAGTCACTGAGTCAATCATGAACTTCTCTGTAGACCAGAATATTCTAGAGGCAAATCTGTTCGACTGCTAAAGCTTTGTCAAAATTGAGTCATGCGACAGGATGATGATTTGAAAAGTCCAGACTTCAAACCAACTGAAATGCTGTGGATCTTAAAAAAGTTGTGCATAAGTTAATGTCCAAAAAGCCTTAATGAACTGAAGGAATATTGTAAAGAAGAATGAGTGAATACTGTATGTACACTGATCAGCCATGACACTAACACCACCACTACCAGAAGAACTTGTATATTGATTATCAATTTTATAACAGTGAACTTGTGGCAGGATCATGGGCACTCTACGGCAGTGGAGACCAATTTGCCAACCCATCTGGTCCGACTCCACAGAAAAGCCAATGCGGGTCGAATCAGCGAAAGAAGTAAACGCTGGATATCATAGAAGGCCATCAGAACACTCAGTGTATCACAGTCCAAGGGTGTCGATCCAGCCTACAAACTGCCCAGATCCCAGTACAATTGAGCATCCATGGGATGGACTGGTCTAATCCATGGACGCGCCACCACACAACCTAAAGAATACATTCCAGTCACATGACCGGCACCACAGCACACCCCCAGAAGCCCTGCAGAGACACACCGTGATGAGCCAGAGCTGCCCCAGTGCCACAAGGGGAACCTAAATCTTAGGGGGTTTAAAGTTAATGGTTTTAAAGTTACAGCTGATCGTGGTGTTTACAGTATACTGTATATCAGGATATGTATAGATTTATGCTTTTTTAAAAGCCTTGATTGCTGCCATTTACTTTTTTACACACTATATAATATGTACCAGTGGACCATATGTTAGATTGAAATCTATGATAATGATAAAGATTATGATCATCATAATAATAATAATAATGTATGTGTATCTGTGTGTAATGTTGTGGCTGAACATGTAGGTACAATTTTAATCGCTTATGGCAAACAGTGCTTGTGCACACGGCAATAAAACTTTAAACTCACTGTAACATTATGAGGAAATTGAGGATTCTGTGCCGGGCTTCAGAATTATAATCTGCTGTTTTACTTTTTTTTTTTTTTTGAACATCATTTGCTGCAGACATTTTCTTTTCTCATACGCATTTGTCTGATTTGATCAGGAAGGAATTCTCTCATAAAAGCACAAGGGTCAAAGGTAGGGTCATTACCAGTTTCAGGGCAGGTCAGTTGAAGGGTCATTTTATTTAATGCCAGGCAATGGTATTGTGAAGCAAAAGCGATGTGATGTTTAAGTTATTTAGACATCAGTTAAATATATATATATATATATATATATATACAGTATATATATCCTGTATAAGTTATAATACAGTAAACAAAGTGCTATATGACCAGTAGGGAGCACTGTCTTCTCATCACACACACACACTCTGTAACAGGCCCCTGCTATTCTGAGGAAGTCGTGTACTTTGAAAAGTATGTCAAAGTGTGCGCATGCGCATGGACGAGCGCGTATGTACTGTACTCCGGTGTCAGCCAATGACTACCCGAGTACAGTTCTCCCAGCAGCGCATCTGTACCTCAGCTCTGCGGTCTCCTGTGAGTAGATTAGCATCATGACACACTGCATGAACGTGGTGCACATTACTCAGGATGAAGACGTGCTCATTAAAACCGTGGGCACACGGGCGTGAAAAACAGCGGCAGCCGTGAAGGTCAGACGTGACTGCCCTCGTCTAGAATAATAGCTACGGCGGTACGGGCGGAGCCATGTAGCAAACGTGTACATATACACAGACACTATGAAGGATCTGAGAGTGTGCGCACACACACACACACACATACACACATGGTGCTCTCACCAGGTGCATGGCGGAGCTGCGAGGAGGATGGGGCTCGATGAGCAACTGAGATGGCGTCTGTCCAATGCTCTGGATCTGTGCCTCCATGGCCTGCAGTGAAGAAAAAGAGAGAGAGGATGGAGAGATGGAGGATGAAAGAGAGGCAGAGAGAGAGAGAGAGAGAGAGAGAGAGAGAGAGGAGTGTCACTATCAATAGGCATCAAATCCGTTGACAATGCAAGCAAATCCCCAACTCAGCCTTTGCTTAGAAAGAAGGATAAGAGCAAAATGTGTGTGGCTGAGTGTTCCTAGTCCCTCATGCCATGCCACCCTCCCCTTCCTGTCTCCTTCAACCCCCCTTCCAAGTCTGCAGAGTCATCCAAGTGTTAGTATAGAAGAGACAAGCCCTTTCCTATTAACACGCTTGAGTTAGCCGTGCCCGTTTTCCCCAGGCAGACCCAACAGACGCTAACCTGGCCTGACACACACCGCCCGCACTGCGCCATGGCCTGCACGCTGATGTTATTGTGCCAGAGACAAAAGATGGAGAGCAAACACACAGACACATACACAGACATAGCACATAAGATAAGATAAGATACTGTATGAGAAGATTAGATAAGATAAGATATGAGAAGGTCAAGATATGTTCTGACCATATACAATAAGATAAAGTGAGATACAATATTGTCTTGTATAATATATATTATTATTATTACTTGGGCACATGACAATATAACTTAAAAAACCTATATGATAGGAGAAGATAAGATAATATATGGCAAGTGGCAATGAGGTATAATAAGATTTGGTAGGATGATAAAATGGGAAAAAAGAAAACAAGAAGCAATAAGGTGCTATAAGATGAGATGAGACAATAAGATACAATACAATAAGGTCAGGTGATGACATGACAAGAGAAGATAAAATGAAATGAGGATAAGATAAAGGGTAATACAGTAAGCCATGGTAATATACAATTAAAGAAACAGGAACACATATTTTACTGTGACAGGTTGCAAAGTTCCTAAAGATAATGTTTACAATAATAATAGTTTATGTAACAACCTCAGCAGCGACCTCATTTCCCCTCTCGTCTGTTCCAACCACTCAGCATTCAGCATCGGCAGTAAACTAATCACCGCCCTGATCATCTGTCATCATCTGCACCTGTTTCTCACTGGTTCATGCCTTAAATTAGATGTTTTTAATGCTTGAATGATTCATAGGTTTATCAAACAAAAAAACATTCCTCTGAAACTGGCCAGGTTCAGAGACTGGACTGAAAATGAGAGGCGAAAACGTTGCCAAAAATAAAAAGACAAAAAAGTCCTTCCAGAAGCCTGGAGAACTATTCCTCATGACTATAATAAAAATACAAGAAAGTCTGGCTCTTTGGAAGCAAAAAATAAAAATTCAGCTTAAGACTTTTGCACAGTACTGTATATAGGAAAGATTATTTCATATTCGATCTCCTGAGGGTGCTAAATATGTAAACGTACTTTTATAATAATCTTACATCTTGTGTAATGTACCTTAAACCCGAGGAGTTTTAAAATAACAGGCGATTTCAAGCCAGAAGCAGAAGCAATGTTGAAGAATGCAACATTCAAAAAACGATAATTCTTCAGTGAGTGCTTAATCCTGGCTAGGATGGCAGCCGACCTGGAGATCATCCCAGAAAAAAATGGGTGTAAATTGGGAATGCAACCTGGATGGAATGCCAGTCCACCACAGGGCACCCCATGCCCGCCCCCCTACACACACACACACACACACACACACACACACATACAGTATATTTGCATACTTAATCACAACTGTCAGTGTGTTTTTGGGCAGTGAAAGGAAACTGGAGAATTTGGAAGAAAGCCAATCAAACTTTGAAAAGGAACTTAAGATTTTGTTTTATATGGTGAACAGATGGTGAACCTAAAATTGAAAATCCCATAATAATAAAACATTTTTTGACATTTTATTGTCAAAAGTATTGTTTAAGTAGTTAACATTTTATACTATTATTTCATAGTAATATCCAAAGATCATTTTATACTATTATTTCATAATTTCATCCAAAGATCCGTTAAGTCTTATTGCACTCATTTTAATCCATTATTGTTTTTTTTATTTATTTTTATTTTTTTTATTATAATAGTCTATACACAGGCACCCGCCTGGCAGACTTTTTACATAACCTGTGATTGATGACAAATATAATTTTATAAAATGTGTTGTTGTTTAACAAAAAAAGTGTGATAATTCTCTATAAAGTATTTTTGGGACACATTTATTTAACATTTATGGAAGGATTCTAAGCACTTTGGAACAGTTTGGTCAAGATTCCTAGAATGAAATTTTCTTGAGGACAGAGGAGTTTATGCTTTACAGTTTCTTGGAAAAAAAAAATGACGAAATGTGATTAATTGAACAATGGTTAACCTCTCATGGCTATAAGTGACAAAAGGGACTAGACTCTCAGAATTTATAATACCTTTCTGTATAGTCTGTAATTCATCCTTGATTTTAGAATTCTTATCAATTTACTGGAGTATTCTATTCCGATACTGCAATTCCGATAAGTGCAATTTATTTCTAACATAGAAAAACTTCTCTTCAGAAAAACTTCATTTACAGACATAAAGCATTTTACTGCGTATCATACAGTGTATGGCTGTGTATGTGACAAATACTATTTTTATTTGAACTTTTAACCCGGAACCCACTGGAACATTCCCGTGAACATTCACAGAGTGGAACGCCTGATCCACAAAAAATCAACGAGTAACTTGGGCCATTAAAGGAGTTCCTGGGAGGCCAGTGTTTCAGACATGAAGCAAGCGGCCTGATCATGACTAAGTTATCAGATTCTTTATTTTACAACTGCAATGCTTATAATCCTTCATAATTATCCTCAGGATATTATTAGTAATAAGGATCATTTAGTGAGAACTGTATAAGGCGATATTATACTATACTTATCAATCTACAAAAAAATCTAAGCATATTATGATGATTTATGAATATGAGTTTTATTGATTACATTATCATACTTTTTTATGTAGTCACTATGAATGATTGATTTTTACAGTTAGAAATAAATGTGCAGTGAAACAGGGGTGTGATAGTTGTTATTGCTGAGTAGTTAATCCTTTTCTGGATTAAAAATTTAAACAAGAGCACAAGGCTTAAAATTCCACAAGAAGACAGAAAAAAAATATCTACATAAAGTAGTGATGTAAAAGCAGTAAGGGAAAATCTAACTGTTGAAAGTTTTTTAAAAAAGCTGACCGATTGTTAGTGAGAAAATATGATGAATAAATCTGACGTCAATTATACAAAAGATGCCAATCTTGTGTACCAGTCAAGGATGATGGATGCAAAGTCAGCGCTATCCACCGTAGCTCTACTGAAGTCGAAGCACGATGTGACAAATGAATCGGTGTCGATGCAGAGGAGGACGAGACATAGCCGACAAGTATGAGTTTATGTTGACATGGAACACCGAGTGTGAGTTGTTCGGCTAGACTGAGAGGGAGGCTTCACGTAGCGAGAGCTGATGGATGGGACTCTTCCATCAGCCACCAGGGGTCTTGTAGGTGTCTGTCAACACTAGCAAACATGGTGGCACATGCGTACACTGACACGGCCACACGCTCCTGTAGCACATGCTATCAATAACCGATGTATAGTGTCATGCGTCTGTCAGACTTCTAGACCAGGAAAATACATCAAATGTGATAGGTAGGAAAAAAAACAAACAAAAAAACAAGATGGTTTGTATTAGGACGTTCTGTAATGCCGTAACTATCTTTTGAAATGTCCTTGAATAGCATCATGTTTATTGTTATATTAATCAATAAAATGTCACAGATGTAATGTGGTTCTGCCACAACTTGCCATATGAAATTCATTTCTGGTTGCATTTTAGTTTAAATACTGTATATTGTATCAAAAAATATTTTTTTCAACTTGCACCTTTTCTAGTATTACGTGACGTTTTCCTGTAAATAGAGCACAGGTGAATGATATCACAGAAGGATCAAATGTAATAAAAGTATAATATAATATAATGTTATAAAGCATGGTGTGATGAACCGAAGTTATTGTAACCGCCACATCTTAAAGATCTTTATTACTCTTATACCACAGGAACCTGCCGTTACTAACACGTTTTCCTTATTACAAAAGTGACATCATACATTTAAACCGTCACACTTGTGGAATTCCAGCAAAACCACCATTTCTTCAGCAGGATTAACAGCTGTCTCTCTCTTTCTTTCTTCCTTTCGACGTTAATAAGACAAAACAAAATGCGGCTTGTCGTGCTACAGAGAAACCACAACGTGTAAACTCTTCTGTGCTGAAGATTTTCCGGTGTAAAACAAAAACATTGTAAACTAGCAGCATTAGTTTTGACTGCTAGAGTGTTCTTGCATATATGTTAAAAAATAAATAAAAAAATTAAAAAACACTACTATAACAGTTACAATACATATATATATATATTTTAATCTGTTTATATGGACCATTTATCAAACAAGTCAAATTAATAAAAATGATACAAAAGAAAAAAAAAAAACTTGCTCCATGTATAGCAAATTTCTATCCATGTTTTAGTCGAATTATTAAAACCATATTAAGATGGCGGGGGGGTGAGATGTCAGATCAGCTAGCCAAAACGAGAACGTTCTTCGCGCTATTTGACTGTCATCTGCGTTTCATTATTTCATCTGCCATTTGTATGCTGCTTTAGATACATTTTCAATGGTATTGTTAAAAACCCTATGATGCTACCAGTACAAAAGAAAGATGGAAAGTTGCCCAAACTTGGTCATGTCATTCCAACACGGCCATATGATTCTTCATCGTGCCTCATCACAGGTCTGACCTCTGCACCACCGGACCTTTTTGCCAGAGCCGCCTTGGACACATTTGGCAACCATTAAACGTCAGTCACCGCTGCTTTACGCCGCAGTCTATCAAGTAACAACCGACTCGCATTATAGCTATTTTAGGTTAGGCTCAGGAACAGGGGTCAGGACGTCTGCTCAAATAAAGTAATCTGATCCAAAGATCTGAGAAACAGGCAGCCATGTGGAACACATCACTGTGTTCTTGCCAGACAGCGCAGTCATGAGGATGGGGAGAAAAACAGAGACAGGAATTTCTGCAAAGAGTCACATTCAAATCGCTAGCAATCATGACCCAGAAATCAAGAGCAATAGAAAACATCTACATAGGGTTTTTTATTTTTGTTTTTTTTTTTCCTTTCGGAGAAAGAAAGAGCTCCAATGCTAAAATATCCACGTGTGAATAACTGTAGTAACAATGAGATCAATGTCAAGGGAAATTGTGCCAAATATGCCAATTATCCTGAAACGAAGCAGATGTTTTCTTGTTTCAACCTTGCAATTTAACACGATGAGAAACTCCTCGTTCTCCAGGCCGTCTGACTCCACGGCATCACCTCTGGAGGGTGAGATCTAAAATGAAAGCTCAGTGGAGGTTATCTGTCGGACACATCCCTCTGGACCATCCGACATGCCAATACTCTGATCATCACACCTTTGCAGGAATAAAAACAGGCACTATCACTATCGGGAATCTGGAACCTTTCTCTGGCAGTTAATTACATGAATCCACGTTAAGCTGCTGTTTGAGAGCATTTAAGAGACATCTTGCTTCATGTATATGACTGCATACCCCAAAGCTACACATCTTATCCGGAATCGCTTTTAATGTATATCCATGCGAGATGGCTTCCACGTGTATCCTGCGTAACTCAGTGTTAGTATCAGACCATACCTGTGTCTCAAATCACACACTTATGTGCTATTCTAAACCATTTCTGAATATAAACACCAATCATGAAACCAATTTTCCTGCAAAACAGTTGGTGTTGGGAATTTTAACAAACATCTCATGTTGCGTATAAACGTTCTAATCTTCACGATCTTCTAGATCATCATATATTTACATTGTACATATACAACATTTGGCACAAGGTGGTACAGTATGATGGTACAGCGGTTAGTGTTGTGGCCTCTCAGTTCCAAGCTTCCTGGCTTCAATCCTGAGCTCGGATTACTGTTCATTTGGAGTTTCACATGTTCCACATATACAGTACATGTGGGGTTCCTCCAGGATTTCTCACAAAAAACATAAGCATTGTTGAATTGCTGACTCTAAATTGTCCCTGGGCATCAATGAATGTGGTTCCTGTAATAGATTGGCATCCCATCCAGTGTGTATTTCCACCTTGCTTTGAGTGTTTGTGGGACAGGTACCATGACTTGTTCAGGATAAAGTATTTGCTGACAAAAGACTCCAGCACCTTTCCATTCTGCCCTGAGGAATGGTGCATCAAATCAACAGCTTATGACAACAACCACAGGAAGGGCATTAGGTTTAACTGCCACTCTTCTGCCATTGTGTCTCATAAAAAGTTGACACGGAATCTTTAAACATGTTGACCTAAATGTGGACTCGAAAACCTGTCAGACAGAGATGTTCGTGTCTTATCCTAACTCTCTTTAATATTGCATTTAATCATTCACATGATCTCTGGAAAATGCTGAAACAATTCAGTTCTTATAGCAGCTGTTGTGCATACTCAATCAAGTGTTATCATTCATTGGCTTTTGGTATAGTAGTCCATGGTATATGGCTATAAGTTTGTGGAGACCTGAGTGTAACACTCCTACGTTCTTTTTGAAAATCCT
>JAOVVB010000050.1:25654089-25664795 GCA_028570985.1 Heterobranchus longifilis | reverse complement strand
CACACTCACACTCACACTCACACTCACACTCACACCCTCACACAGAAATATAATGAAAAAACACTCCTCATCTTCGGTTTTTAAATTCCACCCCATATATGGTGCTCCTCGCCTGTAAAGTATTGTAATGTCTGTTTCCCCTACCCTGATGGATTATTTTGAACACAGACAATCAGTGAGAATGAGCAACTAAATGAACTGAGCAGCAGAAATCACACACTGGGGTCTACCATTTTGAATGCCAAGACATCTGGAGTCCTCTACTTGAAAGCAGCACAACTCAATGCAATAAATCACACTAATATATCACAGCTACAGTGCAGATAAATTATCATCTCCCTGTCTCTCCACATTATTTGATTTCTAGGATAGACTGCCTTTTTTCCAGTGTTGATCAAAGGCTCTTGCTTCCTATACAACCATTTGAAAATACTAACAATGAACTCATGCTGCTTTATAGGCGTTTACTTAACTACAAAGGAGTATATTTCATAGGTGAAATACTTAACCATGTACAAAGATTACTGTAACTTTGTCCAGAGGGCGATGCTACTGTATAAACTCTGTGTGCGTGTGTGAGCATGGCACATGCATACTCTCTTTTACTCACCGTTATTGGGGTTGTCGCCGATAATATGGTGCCGTCCACTCCAATACCACAGCAGAAGTGTAGCATCCCTGGACCCAGAAACGATGTAGCAGTCTCCTCCAATGTAAGACTCTGATCTGGCCAGACACGTCACCACATCCCAGTGGCCAAAAACTATCTGGGTCAGCTTGCCTAAAGAAAATATGTACAAACGTGTTTTCGGTGTTGGCAAAAATTGCTAGTCAGAAGTTCCTGAAATGCAATATGCTGACAACTACTGCTGGCTGTGTTTTCAAAGCCCAGCAGTTCAACTCACAAGAGTGATTTTTCTCTCTTTGTTTGAGATATTTGAAGGATTTTTACAGGCCGGAAGAGGTGAAAGCATGCAGTATTTCATAAGAAAAAGAAACCTTTTTTTCTTATCTTTTCAATCCTCTTGTGACCCCTCAGATTCATCTCTGTTACGACAGCCCTTTCTCGGGGCTGTCGTAACCCCCAAGTTTGGAACCGATTTGTTAAATGCTGCTTGTCAAGCTGCAGTGATAATCATTTATATAATTATGGTTTAAAGGTAGATATTATCATCTTGCTCCCATTGAATCAATCAATCAATGGAAAGGAAAGGAAATTTGCAGTTTTACTTATCAGTGAGTTCCAGTGTATTACAGTGCAGTCATCAGTTTCTCTACAAGGCTTGTCAGGAGAGAACAGCAACAACACAGTATTATTCCCATCATAGCGCTCAGTCCTCCACACATCAGTGCACACCTCTATAGAAAATAGAGTTTACACTGTAACCTACCTGTCTCGGAGGAGTACACACGAAAGCTCTTGTCCCAGAAGCCACACACCAGTATGTAGCGGTTGTCAGCTGTCACCACGAAACAGTGTGTGGTGATTTGGATGCTCTGGTCCACTAGGTCTGTGATCTGACGCTTGTTGCTTCCAGTATTGTTGGCTGTTAAAAAAAAGAAAAAACAGAACTCATGTCAATACCTGAGGTGTTATTAATTAATTAAGACCCTTATGGCTAAAATGGATATAAAAGCCAATGGTCACATTTTTTGTTTGGTGCTGTATTTTCCATTCGAAAGAAGAAAGCTTACTCACCAACCAGAGAATCCATCTCTATAGGTAGGTGATGGGCCTGTTCAAGAGAGTAGCCTGGGGCTCCTCGGAGACCTGGATTCAGACAGGGATACATAAGAAAATTAATCATTGAGGCTATTTCTCACCTCTGCCAGTTCTTAGGGCCAGTGTCTTTTTTCAGTTGTTTCCAATGAAGAGAGAGCGTATCACTGGACCCAGCATCTTTTTTTCAGAGCACTCTGCCTTATTTGTGCGGCTGCTCCAAGCCTTCTAGTTGAAAATCTCTGAACTTTTCAGAAAGGCATCGTTACTGGCGCTCCTTTTCAGGAAGCTATCACAACAAAGAGAGAAAAGCCCGTTTGTGGGAGCAGATCGGCCAGACACTGACTTTTGCTGATAAGTGTTGTGCTTTTATCATTGTGCATGTTGTAAGCTTGTTGTTAGCGGTGTAATCAACCTTCTGTTTATACAGCATTAAGTTAGCGAGCTAACTAATGTTGATGTTTTCATAGAAACAAAACCAACATGCAGGGTCACTGGGATGAAGTCATCGAATTTCTATGGAGGAAGCGCTCCCCAGCGCCCCACCAGCTCTTTTCTGCCAGAAAAAGACAGGTCCTTACACGCACACACGCATACACACATGCGCACACACACCTCCATCAGAAAGATTTCCATCTGTCTTACTGGTCTTTTTTTTCAGAAGTGTCAAACTGAATGGAGACATTATATCCATGCAATCTGTATCTGGAGTCAGTTTTGAAACAGCAACATGCCTGAAAATATGGAGACCTTATTATCATCATTATTCTGAAAAGCCAAACCGCATTTCCCTCTTCTCCGACAGGATGGCAAGGGTGCTGCAGCTGTGTTCATTAGTGTGGGAGCAGCCAGAGCAGCCACACAGTGCGGACTCTTTGGTCCCGAGCTCAGTGTGTCTCTACAGTGACAGATGGGGACGTGTGAGGAGAATGTGGTGCAGTTGCGGCCTAATTTCCTAGTAACCATTGCTTTGGCCCTCTGACCCTGAGGTGAGGCCGATTCTCAGGGAGGGGCTCTGTGGGTAATGTTGTTCACACATGTCTGAAAAGGAACATGTGGAAACACTCATGGTCAGCTTACCTAGGAGGTGCTAGCCTCTCACATAGCCAGCTGGCTACAGCTCTATTATGAGTAGTGGTGGGCAGGTTTGTGTGTGACGGTGATGAAGTGATTTTACAGGGCCACTGCTGTGGTAGGTATCGCATGTGGTGCTTTTTCTTTCGTTTTTTTTTTACGTTTGAACACATCACCTGCCATGTGTGTTGAGCTCCACTCACCAACGGTGTTGTGCCATCGGTTGACGGCAAATACGCGGCTGCAGGTGACAGTGACCACAGCAGGTATAGTAAGATGGGGCAGGGTGTTGGCGGCCACATGCGTTACAGGCGAATTGGATGGAAACTTCAACACCATGATGACATCCTGCTGCATCTGGTCCTTGAACATGAGAGGACTCTGTGGAAGGAAACACTATTGAGTAGAAGAGAGAAAAGGCGGAGTGTAAAGGATGGAGGGATGTGATGGTGGGAGAGGAGTAGGAGAGGAGTACAAGGAAAGAGGAGCAGGAAGAGGAAGGGGACGGAACAGGGGATGAAGAAGATGAAAGGAAGAGGTATGAAAAGATGGGAGAAAAAAGAATGGAAAGAGGCAATTAGTGTGAAGGTTGGAGGAAAAACTAGGTTCAGACACAGAGGAGAGCTTCATGCACTGCCCCCTCCGGACAGTGACGAGGGACTGGTCAGACAAGGGTAAGACATGAGAAACTGGGATGGAGTAGGCTGTACACATGAGATGGAGCATACATGATACACATGTATCAGAAAGATTGGTCCACAAAGAAGAAGCATTAAAGTACAAGTTTTTGAAGATTATTTCACCTCTGTTAAATTCAGCTGAACCTTTACAACACTGGTTTAAACTACATGTGTAGCAGGAGTAAAAGCAAGGGAGGAGGTGGTGAACCTGAAAATACTCAGATTTTTGAACCAGTTTCAACTCTCTTCTTGTCCCTAATTTTAAAAGCTTTTGACAGAAGTAGATGAAAACATTCGGTTGCAAAAGTAGAAAATTGAACTAAGAAGGTCTCAAAGGGATCTGCCTCACAAAGTTTCTTGAAGGGAGAGAGAAACAGAGAGAGCCATGTGGGGATAATGAGGGCTAGGCTGGCTATTACATGGATTAGACAGGGAAGAGCAGCTTACAGCAGAAAGAGGGGAGCTACTCGGCCAGTAGGGAGCACTCTTCCCTTTACACCACACTGCTAGTAGGCAGTAACAGCTAGAAAACAGTGCAGACAAATGTTGTTGTTATATTGCAGGTCTGTGACCTACATGAGGTAGGCCCTCTGAAATATTTATCTTTTGTTATAACAGAGTGGATTGAAGGAAATATATAGAAGTAAAAAATTAGGCACATCTATCTCAATCTTACATCTACCTACAAACACAGGCACGCAAACCCGCACCATCCAGGCTTGCACAGGTGCACACATCCTCTCTCTCACACACACACCACCACCAGAGGTGGTGCAGGGAATTTTCCCAGCATGCTCGGTGCTCTCACCAGGTGCATGGCGGAGCTGCGTGGAGGATGTGGCTCAATAAGCAACTGAGATGGCGTCTGTCCAAAGCTCTGGATCTGTGCCTCTGTGGCCTGCGGGAGAGAGAGAGAGGAGAAGGAGAGAGAGAGAGCGGCTGTCACAATCAATATGCATCAAAGTGATGGGTCAATGCGTTACTTGACAATGCAAGCAAATCCTAACTCAGCCGTGCCTCTGAGGAAAGGGGGAGGTAAAGGGAAAGGGGAGCACTCCCAATCCGCCTGGGTGCTCCCCCTTCCCCCCTCAGCCTGCAGAGTCATCCAAGTGTTAGTATGGAAGAGACAAGCCTTTTCCTATTAACATGCTTCAGTTAACCATTCCCATTTCCAGGCGCAGGGGCCCCCACTGCATAAACGTTAACCTGGAGTGACATCCAGCTAGGACTGCAGCAGGCCGGCCTGCTTTTAGATGTTATTGTGCTTGAAACAAAGGGGAAAAGCATGTCCATGCACACACACATATGTATGAAACAGAGGCACAAAATCACACAAGCAGACCGAGGTGATTTGGCAGAGGGTACCTAGATGAAGGATGATTTATGGGGTATAAACTGTGAGTCTGGATGCTGAAGGCAAAAAACTAAAAACAGCACAAGTCGCACCCTGAGTACAGGAAAAACAACACACCGGAGGAATCAAGCCTTTACTATTATTAGAAAATAACTTCCATTTAAATAGACAAAAGATCTCCTTTGCCTCCAGTGAGTGAGGAAAAAAAAAACAAGCAGTAAGAGCTGCTGAGCTTGACTGAAAGTGGGGCACTCCACGGTGGGAGTGATTGATGTGACTGGAGCCACTTCCACCATCAGAGGGGAGCTTGTAGATGTCCGTCAATGCCACTGTGCACAATGGAACATACATCGCTCAGCCTTTCGCCCGCCCTTCTGACTGCCTGGGTGACTAGCCCTCATTTTACTCCGCCTGTACACACCACTCACAATCAAAAGGACCTATTGGGTAGCACATGCCACAGAGGGAGATGTGGCAAGGGAAGTTTGGAGGTGATACTGAATTAGGACAGGCCACCTGCAAGCCAAGCAGTCGCCCCCAACACCCCCCGGTCACTTCCTATCTTCCACAGCACCAAAAAAGGCGCTGTCCACACGGCTGAGCGCTGTCACACAGCAGTGAAAGTTTCATGTGAGTTTGTGAGCACATTTGGCAACCATTAAGTGCTAGTCTCAGTGTTTCTTTACAACGCAGTCCGTCAAGTAATAAGCAACTGACATTATGGCTATTTAAGGTTAGGTTTGGGGTGAGGGTCACAATGTCTGTTCAAATAAAGAAATTTGATACAAAGATCAGAAAGGCTGAGGAGGCCATGTGGACAACATCACCATATTTCTTGTGATGATTCTATCACAAGGGAAACTGGGCTGCTGCATGTCCCGTTTTGGTAGTCTTTAGTCTGGGTTACGATGTGAACCATGCCTGGATAAAGCCTTAGGCTAAGCCAGACAGGCTGACCGGAGACAGGAAGTCAACAACGGCAACAGCCTCTGAGTTATCAACATGAAAATGACATGTTTTGAAGATTTGGATTGTGCAATAAGGCAGGCCTGCTCTGTTCTTTCGGTGAATGATTGTAAAGATCTATAAAGAATAATGTTTACAACATTTTCGTGTAGGTGTTCCACCGAAACAGGTTCCCTCCCGACACTATTTTGCAGATGCACCGTCGGGGCGTGGCTCCGCCCAAGACTATTGTGATTGGTTTAAGCAAATACAAACAGGCCAGGGAGGTTTTTTCCTTATCCAGGAGTGAAAGCGCATTGAATCCAGACTTTCCCCCAGTGGGGACACAGTGCTGTGGAGATATGTCTGGCTATGCGAGACTAGGTAGTCTTAGACGACCTTGACACCCAACAATTGTTTCCAGAATGCATGAGGGAGGATTTGTCTGTACGTGTTTGTGTTTTTGTGTGTCGGGGGAAGAGGGTCTGACTTGTTGAAGGTTAACTCAAGAACATGTTCCTCTACTAGATGATCAAAACATGTCAATATCTCTCAGGTGCTTCAACACTAATCCTCTCTGAGGTATGTCAGAAACGTATCTTTATCTCAGTCTGAGATGGAGAGCACTTAACAGGCAGTTCATTAGTTTAAGTCACTTCAGGCTCTGCTTTTTGGCTGATAAGTGACACTTATTGCCAAAGCCATCTGGATGATCTCCCCTCCCAGCAACAACCGCCTTGCTTGGGTGAGCACCAAACATCCATCATAACACACTGTGTCTGCGTGTCTGTCTGTATGACTTTGTTTGCATCTGATTTTGGCATGAGCAAAAAGCATCAGAGGTGAGTGGCTGCAGCTCTCTCTCTATCTGCTGCCTGGTTCCAAAACTGGTGACAGAGAGACACGGTGGAGGATGATCCCCCAACAGCATCCTCCGGTGCACTCATGCAATGCAGCAACACAACAGCTCTGTCAGACAGAATGCAAACACGGCCTTGCAGTGACCCGCTAAGCAGCGTGGGATCATGCTGAGTCACGACACCTGAGATCGACGGCGGCGACTACAAATTTGAAGCTGCTACACCTTTCACCTTTTGACAGACTCGGCAGACTAGCAAATTGCTTTCATTAAGTAGTTCTGACTTTTAAGTAGTATAAACCAATTATAAAAACAGATCAAAGCAGCATAGAAACCATACAGACCCATGCAAATACATATAAACAAACTACTAATGTAATTGTTGTGAAATTGTGTTACTTTCTCATGTGACGACACTGCTGCCCATTCTTTACATGCCAAGAGAAATTTGTTTAAGATAAGCTTTTCGGATTTATTTAAATCTTTAAGTACTAACAAAGAATTAGCCTGAGGGTGTTTCTTGAGTGACAGCTTGGGCGTTGACATGTGCACTACTGTATGTGGGAGCAGAAATGTCTCAAACAATGTGTCCACCAGTAGGTGATTATCTCTGATGCAGTTAGCATCAATGCCAATGCACACTGAATCCTATTCTATGTGATACATATGAAGGGAGTTTCTTTTCATTAAGGTCAAGCATTTAAACACTTGTGTCCCATCACTCTGAGAATATCAAGGTGAAATCAGTTTAAATATATCTCAGCTGTTTCAAACCCTTCATTGGCTAGCCACGGCACACTTTGTTGTCTTTGTTGACTCAGAGGGGGCGGGAGGGGCAGTGGCAGCTGAGGAGGACTGGAGTCCCACTGATGAATAATTTGTCTGTTTACTTCGGAGTGACACAGCGGGGTCTGAATCAAGGGGTTGCTGTCATGTTTTTCCATAAGAGAAGGCTGTCAGGAGGAGCGTCACATAGAAGGACTGCTGTTCCGGCAGTGTGCCCAGTAGAGCTGTCACCGTGCCCTCAACCAGAGGCCCGGCGCTATGTCAGAGGGTGTCATCATTTCCATCTGACACATGGGCGGAAATTATCTCTCATGACCTCTAATTTATTGACATTTCAAATGCCTTAATTGTTATGACTAATGCCAAATCTGCAGTTTCACCTGTCAGGCCCTGGATGAATCAATACCCTAGAGTCAAACGTCACATTTCAGCAGGTCTTAGCGTGACATTCACTGGGCACATTTCCATGCTCCACCTCACTGACTCAGTCAGGCAGCTCATTTACCTGGCCTGTGTAGGACAGGAGCAGTGGTAAACAATAATGTGAATAATGGAACGATAAATCCTGCAGGATTTCTACAAAATGATCATAATGTTACCATAGACTGTGCAGGAAATTGTTCTTAACTCTTAAATTACAGTACAGCATCAAAGTACAGTAAAGCTGTAATCTGATCAGCCTGCAAAAATACTGTACTTGGGAAATTTTAATACTGGACTTTTTTTATACACATTTTTTTAGGGTTGAAAAAATACAGTTATCTATTTTGGAGTTGCCAATAAATCTTCACAACTTGTATATGCAAGGAAATTAAATGATTACATTTTAAGGGCCCTGTCTAATAGACTTGTTCATAATGCATTCTCAGGATACTGCTCGGTTTTAGTATAAGGGGTTTAGATATACAAGGTTATACTTTATGTTAGAGGAAGGGGAAGAATCCATCTGGAATGAAAAACATGATTGAAAGTATGAAGGCTTGTCTTAATTAGTGCTCATCATAACAGCATTACATCAGTTGCAATTAGCTGAGCCAATTTCTTTCTCCAGCACAAATACATTCACGTGTCACAATAGCGACTACATCTACTGGGTACAATTAGGGAGTCTGAGAAGCAGGCAACTAACTAACAGTACTGTCATCTCTCAGGGTAATAGTAGGCAGGGTGTAAGACAGTTAAAATCCCTCAGCCTGATGCAAAATAAAAAAGGCGTCGCCTTAATCTTTCTCAAAATGATGAAAAACAAACCTTTCACAATATGGTTTGGTAATTAGATCAGCCAAATCTTCTGCAGGTGATTTGCATAGTGGTCACTTGATAAATAAAGGCGGCCCTGGAAGTGACAGTATATAAATGACTTGTTTTGCAGACAGCAGATGGTGGATATCACAGGGAGAGACAAGCTCAAACTGGAAGGTACCACAATGCATGCCAGCTGCTGCAGTCTCTGGTCCCCTTTCCCCTCTACGCAATTAAGCTATTCACGAGTAGTACGGCCGAGCTAATAGATATTCAATTAATTTGTTAAGAACAAGAGGATTCACTCCCTCATCTATTGACTGAGTGACCTCTGTTGATTGATCAAAGAGCTCAGTCAGATGCATTGATCTGATTAAGAGAAGGAGCATACAGTATATTCAGCTCCAGGAAGCATCCTGATGTTAAGAGGATCCGTGAATAATGTGGACAGATATTAAAAGATTACTGTTTATCTGACAGAGAGGAAATTAATAACTCAGGTCATCACAAAATGACGCTAATCTCAAAGCAAACTCAATGAGTCAGCAGCTCTGCCAAATTCTCTCACGGGTTACATTTGCATGACACAATAATTGATTGACAGATGCATGATATAAATGCTCCCGGAGCTCCAACACATGCCAGGACAAATAGAGACAGGAAGTTGAGCCTATGGTGAATAAAAGATGGGGGGAGGGGGCTTTGTCTCCATGGCAATGTGTGTGTGTGTGCCTTACCTCTCTGAGTGGAGGGTCAGTGATACTGTCCAGCTTGACGGAGCCCTCGTAAGTCAGGTAGTGAAAGACGTTGAGGGCACGCACCGCCTCCGGGCCTCGCTGCTTGTAGCCGAAAATAAGGTCAATCCACTGATGCAGCTGACATGACACAAACTCGCTTTCCAGGGCCTGTGAGAGGAGTACAGGGCAATTAGAGGTGAGAGGCACACCAGCAGCACACAGCACATGGCCAAAAGACAAATTGTCCTCCCACACAACACTGAACACAACAAAATACAGCCTACTTTACTGTACACAGATGACCTACCAGGGCATTACATCACATCAAACATTACAAAACTAATTAAGAATATTAAGGAAAAATAACTTCTGTTGAATAAAGATAAATATGTAGCCTGTTTTACTGTACATAAATATTACAGCAGGAAAAAAAGATACAGACGCTGCATCCCCTCCTTTTAATGTAATCAGCAAACTCAGGACAAGCCTCCCATATCACATTTCTCTGTCTACTTAAAATACAGGCCGACTATCTTTGCATGGAGACAAAGAAATTGGTTCAATACTAACAAGGATCCAATTTACTGTAAAACCATCTGCAGGAGCAACATTGATAAATTACTTGTGAGAGTGAAAAGGGAGACTTGATTTCTTGTGGGAGTGTTGGTGAGAGATTTGGGATAGGATTTAAGGCTGATAATTATTATAAATATACCTATGGAAGCCATGCAGTGGGGGTTTGATGTATTGTTCCACAATACGGTACAATATAATTCCCATGCATGCTGGTGTAAGGCTTTGCTGGAGGAATTTACACTCCTCCCCTTGCGTCAGGAATAACAGCCATTACCAACAAAGCCTGCTCGAGCACACAGAGGCAGAGTTTGCCACAGGGCATATCACTTCAATTGAAAGTGGCACATGCAAAGATGGGAAGTGGGAGGAAGAGGGAGGGAGGGAGGGAGAAAGAGAAGGAGGGAAGGAAAAAAAGAGGAAGAGTGAGACAGAGGGGGAGGCAGGGAGAGAGATTCACTGACAGAAATGAAATAATAGAGGAAGCAAGAGTGTGGGCTAGCTAGGGAACAGAACAAAAGAAAGACACAAAAAAAATGGAGGCGAGGACTGTGATTTTCTGGGCGTGTGGATACACTGGTCTGTGAATGTAACAATGCAAGGCAAAATTGCATATGTATCCTTCAACAGTGAGAAAATATCCACTGTAATCCTTTTTTTCAGCCATCCTCTCCTTGTTTTGGAGATGCAGACATGCGCGTAACAACTCCCAGCCTCTCCCTTCTCTCTCCCCACC
>JAOVVB010000050.1:25629861-25653989 GCA_028570985.1 Heterobranchus longifilis | reverse complement strand
GAGAGAGAGAGAGAGAGAGAGAGAGATGGAGAGAGAGGGAGAGAGAGAGAGAGGGAGCACGGCGGGTGGTGGAGGGGAAAACACTCTGCCTACCAGCTGCTGCTGTCTCTGAATCACATCCGCTAACACAATTAAGCTGTACACAAACTTCACGGTGCGGGTGCGGGTATTGATCATGCCGATCCATACCTTTTGGACATTCTAGAGGAATATTAACTTATAAATGATCATAGAGATTCTGTTCAGTGTATCTAACACTTGAAGAGAGAAGCTATTATTTTAATAGAGCAATGACGCGAATTCAAAAAACAAGAACACAGAAATAAATTGCAGTTCTGAAAAATACTTAACATATACCGTATCATAATGCTTTATATTCATTTTGTCAAAAATTAACAATGCAATTTAAGGCATATTAGATTATATACAGTAAAATGTGTGAATGCATTTCGGTTATTTGATTATGATATTAGAATATATGATTGATAATCGTGATGTGACCGGATTCAATGTGGTGTTACTGTTGCCACACAGAAGTGTATTATGTTCCAAAAAAGTGATATATTTCCCTATATACAACACCAGCAATTTTATTTCATTTTTTATATCCATTTACAGTTACTCATCCCCCAATTTTCTCTCTAATTAAGTCATGTCCAATTCCCATCCATCATATTATGGCACTCCCATCAGAACCAGCTACCAACCAGCGAGGGCGTAGGCTACCATGTGCTTCCTCTAATGCCGTGAAATGCCGACCTCATCTTTTCAAACTGTTAGGGAGCGCGACTGTTAGGACAGTGCTATGCGAACCCTTCTGCTTGTGTCAGCTCACAGATGACCGTGATTGGTTACTGTCGCTATGATTGATATAGGAGTGCGAGTATGAAACCCATCCCGTAATACACGTCTATGTGAAAACAGTAACACCACATTAAGTCTGGTTACATCACACCATCCTGTCGTTGATTATTTCCTTATATGCTAACAGGCACTCTGCTCTCTCTCTCTCTAGGCCCTCGGCTACGGATGACACAACCTCCGGATGATAGTGGCATGGACTTTATCTCTGCGCCACTCAGAAGACTGACCTACTTGTGGTAACATTAGCCATTCTCTTACCTTTTCTCTCTTGGAGCTTGATACTGAGAAAATTAACAAAACTACTTTATCCTGGAGACGTTCCTATGATCAAAACCAACTTTTGAATAGACTTTGAATATTAGTCTTCGATTATATGGAGTAGAAAATGTGTGTGCATGCAGATGTGCATGTGAGTTTTAAGATTATCAGATAAATAGATTTGTATACAAAGTGTACGAGTCATCAGGATGCTCTCATCTCAGCATAACGCACAATCAAGACACACCTAAGATACTGTAACTTTCAGGACATTCCTGCAATACAACTAAATCGTACTGAGATTTCACCATGTCTCACTGGACATTATCGAAATCAGAATGTCAAAATTATATGAAATAAATTAAGGGTTAAAATAAATTCAGATAAACAACTTGAGCTACCAAAGTAAAGGAAATCATATAACGCTTGTGCATGCAGTTGGATGTCTATTAGTGGTACAATAAATTAATGCGACTAAAGTAATGTAAATATTAATGTAAATGGTTCATGATAGTCCAATATTTGCAATATAGTATTTGAGATAACAATTGTCTAGAGAATTCAGGATCCTTCACTACTGAAAGATTCATTATACAACAGTTACCTCTGTCTGGGTAATTTGATTGGATGAGTGATGATAATAGATGGTAACAGCATTGGGACATTTTACTATATGCATCACTCCGTGCCAAAGGTGTTCTAACAATTGTTATTTACGCTAGCTTTCGTAGCAGTGTGCATGAAAGTAGGTCTGTATGGTCCGCAGGAGAGAGAGCAGGTGCCTACTGTACCAAAACCCACATTCAAAACCAGTTACTGAAGCAGTTTCAGCAAGAAAACATCTGATAATGTTACAGTATGTCATCTTAAACAACACTTTGTCTAATGAATAACTGCCTCTTAGTCGTTCCAAGTGTCCGAACAATCACAAGGCTGAATCTCAAATCCATCTCTCACCCCTAATCAAGGGCACTACTTCATGTGTGGAACAAATGATTGTACAACACAAATAGTGCACTAGCTTCTCATTTAACACTATTTGGGATTCAACCCCAAAACATGGAAACTAGCTGATATTCTAAAGTAAAAATATAAAGTAATTATTGCAAGATTCTCCACCAACTCCATGATTTATTCTTCTTATAGTATTGGTAAGAATTTCACTCTAGTTAGTCACTAACTGTTGGTTAGTTAGTGCCACCAGGCGGTGGAGCAAAGGAACTTGTTAAATAAGCAAACAAATCAAAATCTAATGCTAATAATAAATGCCGTTTATAGAACTTGTTGTATAAAAGCAGTATCACACTCGAGATTGTGCTGTTGTGCCGAATGTCAGCATGGCTATACAGTACTGTATGGCCAACACTCAGGCTGTGCTGATATCCGGCACAACAGCACTCCCTCTTGTGTGATATTGATTAAATATAGAGTAGTTCAGGGTTCCTCAGCAGAACAAATTAACGAAAGATAAAACAGTATTTTATAAGTGAATGTAGGTACAGCAGCACCTATAGAATGGACTATAGGGTCAGTTTAATATGAAGATCACATCTATTCAAGTTTATCACTGAAATTTTAAAAATAATGCATCCATAATTAGCTATGTAAATCTTTAAGTCTGTTTGTACTAGTCTGTCATAGCAGGCAACATTGACGACTCATGATCAGGTTGTACATTACATCTCAGGTTACGTGTTTTGGACATGAGTTTCAGCTCCGCCCCTTCAGCTCTCAGCTCTCACTAGGCCAAGCTCTGAATGTTAGCATAACAATATGTTTCAGTGCAAACCCCCAAGATGTTAAAAACTTAAAAATTCTAATTAAAAAAAAAAAAAAAAAAAACTTGTAGTAACATAGCATGAAAGATTATCACCCCCTCCAAAAAACAGAACAAAACATTAGAACATTTAGACCAGTAAGACTTAAGAATTATTATGGACTTGCACATCGGAACGATCAGGTTAGTGCGTCATGATATAAACTATAATTTCTAGAAAGAGAAAATGATGATTTTAAACCCTGATTTTAGATTTGTAAGTCAAATAATTACAAATATATGATATTTAAATAATCTTATCACTGCGCTTACAAACACAAAAGAGTGTCCATTATTTTCAGTCTTCCAGGTACTTTGTATATCTAGAGGCTAATAGTTTAAGTAAGGAATAAAAGATGTGGAGGTGTACCCGAGGTGGAGTAACTTTTACCAGTCCAAAGTTTTTCAAAATTTTCTAAAAACAGCATGCAGCAAAGTGTTTAATTCTTTTAACATCACATTCTCCTGATTACTGTATATTTGCACCTGGTTTGTATTTTTTCTTGATTAAGTGTTGTTCTGGATTTTCTGTTTCCCATTGTCTTGATTTTGTTCTAGTAAACTGTCTAGTAAAAGCTTAACCTGACGTAGTTCATGTTTCCTGCACCGACAGTGTTTTAGGTTGTGTTTGCACCGCGCTCATTAAAGAGAACTCTGTACCTGCAGCTGCTGTGCTTTTAATGAAGTGTGCAAGTGTGATCTCAAAGTTCTAAAGAAATTGCACAGACATGTTGAAAAGCCACGACTCTTCTATAAATCTTAAATCAATTATCACATATAAACGATTACAGAGAATGAATCAACACCCATCATGACTTTTCTTTGTGCATCTATGGTTCTATTATAACCACAAACTAATTTTTTAATCTCTTTTCTGGACAGTTCATCACACAAGAGTCATTTAGAATGCTCCTACATACCCGGTTACCATGGTTACGACCACTATGCATTTATAATGATGAGATGACGAGAAAGCTAAAGCTTTTGTCAGTGATGTCATGGCGTTCATGTACCTCACGCAGGAGCAGGTCAGAGGCGAGGCTGTCGAGGTTGACGAAGCCCTCGTAGGTCAGGTGGTGAAAGACATTGAGGGCGCGCACCGCCTCAGGGCCGCGCTGCTTGTAGCCGAAAATAAGGTCAATCCACTGGTGCAGCTGACACGAAACAAACTCGCTTTCCAGAGCCTGTAAACGAAAAGCAGCCAATTAAAGAGGAGAGACGCAAACACGACAGTGACATGCACGCACACTCATTTAAACACAAAAACACCGCTCGTAGCAACACACAGAGGGAATTAGTATAATTTCAACCAAAAAACCTATGAAACACAGTTGAAAAGAAATTAAATCACTCACTGGTATTCATAGTTAAGGAAATGAAATCGTAAGTCACATAAGATTAGAAAATGGCAGTACTACAATGAATATTTAGGTTGAGGAGTTGACCTTGTCGAGTTTCTTTTGCAATTAAGAAGACAAAACTGCAGCTGGTCATGTTTCAGAGAGAGTTTAAAAAAACAAAAGTAAAGTAACGTCCCAACTTTACTACTAAAACTGGAGACTCCTTCCCTAAATGCTAAATAAACATTTTCCTACAGAAAACTACACAATTACAATAATCATATGGTTAGAATTTGTTTGTTATGAGTTGTCGCTGTAGAAAAAATAGGAATAATCAAAATAGTAATAATAATAAAAAATAAATAAATCAAAAATGATAATAAATCTGAGCGGATCTCCTTTTCAAAAAAATATAAAATAATAATCAATATGTTGTAATAAATGAGATTTATCCACATAATGTACACATAATTAATAACTCATGAATATATGAGAGTCTGCTACTTTTTGTAACAGAACTTTTTTTTTTTTTTTTTTAGGAAACCCATCATATAATCCCCTTGACCTGAATATTGCTGATGAAAACAACACATTTCACGTCACATTTGCTAATTAATTTAAAGACTATAGGTTAAGGCTAGAGGTAAAGTTTAAGATATGAAGTTTTCATTTAGATCATTTCTTTCTTGTTAATCATAATTAGGACCAGAAGCACATCCAAGCACATTTAACAAATGAATAAATTATTTGAATGTTAAAAATTAAATTCATATTTGATCATTTTAGTCTCTTCAGAAGTAAGGATGCACATTATGACCATGTAGGGTTTAAGACGTTTAAGACGTAGCGAGTGCTGTGAGCATACAGTTAAGCGACTGTTCTATAGTAAACTATTTTAAAATGCCACTGAACGGGATAATAAAGCTTAATGAGCAATTGTTTTTACTACATGTCTTTGTATTAGGTCTCTGAAAGTATTATGCAGTATGGTAGGGTATTATGAAGGTATTATATACAACCTTTAAATATAATAATACCGTACAGACAGTAGAGCACTACTGTAATACCTACTGATGTCATGATCAGCGTAAATATTTAGATTTTTCTACCGAATGTACTAATCTGCAACTGGTCAATACTATAAAGCCATATTTCATTGAAATTATCAAACCAGACTAAGTATTTCTGTATAATGGCCTGCTAAGACATTAAACACTAATGTAAGGCCAATTTACTGTCTACCTTGTGGGATAATGATCATAAAAAAAGGCCTTGTACCAAATGGATTTTTTACAGCCGTCCAGGGACTATACAGCGATACAATCATCACTAGAGAGAAATAATGAACGTTATACTGCAGAAATAATGCAGATTCCTTTCACAAAAGAAATAAACACCCACACAATCACGGTCACACAAACATACACACGCAACGTTGGAATTTAGAGCTTTCTTCCTGCATCAGGACTAGCGGCAGGCTGAGCTCCGGAGGGGGCTGTGCTAGCCTCGGGACATGTCAGTCCAATCGAAAGTGACACATGCAAAGATGGGAACACTGAGAGAGAGAGAGAGAGAGAGAGAGAGAGAGAGAGAGAGAGAGGGGAATGGATGGAGTAGACTAGGGAGAAAATGGGCGGAGGGTAAAGTCATGGGGAAAGGAGGGATTAAACAAGAATGAAAGAGCAGCATGGAGAGATGGAGGACGAGACAAAGAGATCAAAGATGGAGGAGGAATAAGCAAACATCATATGAACGCTGATCTGTGTCCAAAAAAAAAAAAAAATTGTACATATTCACATTTCACAAATGTGGTTAGATTTTGCTCATGAACTTATTCAAATATGTTTTTCAATGCAGTGCTCTGCCTATGAACATAATCTTAATCACTTCATTTCCATATGCATGTACAGTACAGTAAATGCATGATCTAAAATAATGTTTATATAACTTTTGAGATTTTGATGAAACTTCAAAAGGATCCATGTGGTACATTCCTTTTTTTTTTTTTAATGATTAAGCTAGGAACCACATGAAGAAAAAAAAAAGTGTGGGTTTATACTATAATTTTGTTCAATTTCAGATTGTTGTGTATTTTGCTATCACTTACTGTACATTAGACAACCTATAAACAGTCAATGCATCACGGTGCCCCTAAACAGTCAGCCTGTCATTTAAGTCTCATAGAGTTACTAGGACAACAACAACAATGATAGTAATAATAATAATAATAATAATAATAATAATGCAGCTTTTCATGGTAATAAGTAACTAGTGCTGACACTGAAGTCTCCTTCCAAAAATAATGGAAAATAAATAAATAAATAAACTATTAATTCTCAAAAAAAAAGAAAAGAAAAAAGATTAACAGAGAAGTTGTAAAGAGTAACATTTTGACACTGGAGACTCTTACCAAAAAATAAAAATAAAATAAAATAAAATAAAATAAAATAAAATAAAATAAATAAATGTCCATAGTTAACCAAATTAATTCCAAATTAATATTCCAAAGTTCCAAATTATTAATATAATTTATAATAATAAAGTTCATTAGAAATTACTATTTTGAAACTCAAACAGATAAACAATAATAAAGTAACTTTTAAGTGTATTTTGTAAATAATTCCCCTTTACATATAAAACGCAAAACACTGATTTCAGTTCCATGGACTAGACATGACAAACGTTTCTTTTTGTTGTTGTTTAATGTTCCAGAAGTCATTTTTAATTCCCTCCACACTGAGTCATATATGTTTGGAAGCCTGATTTCCTGCGACGTAACGCTGCGCAGGCCGTGTGCAGACACGCTGACACGAGCGCTGAAAGACGAACAGTTTCCTGAGATTCTGTTGCTTACTGACATTTTGTTAATCATCCATGTTCTCAAAATGACCCGCTTTCCCACGAGGCACATCATTTCTCTCTGGTTTTTTTAAAATAAATTTGCATTTTTTTTATAATTTAATTAAACTGAATTAAAAGGAATGAAATAAACTGGAAATTCTGTGAAAATAATGTTTCTAAGAAAACATTCTGAGATCTGTGGATTGGTGTGATAAACTGTACAAAAATCATGACTTATCGGCTCACCAACACAATATAATTTTTTATTATTATTAACTTAAAAAAAGGTATTAAAATATTAAAAGTTCAATTTTAGAAAAGGTCCATATTTATGAAAAACCCTTTGGTGACCTTGAGTGACTTAATGAACTAGTCTTAATAAAAAACATAGTTATGCTTAAAACATATGGTGTGTATGCCTGTGTGCATTTGCGTGTGTTTGTGTGTGTGTGTGTATTTGTGTGTATTTTTGGAAGAAAAGTCCATTCTATCCCTGATCTGGTATTTCATCATGAAGCTTTGTCTTGGTAGGAAGCTTTAGCGCATACTGACAGCTGGATCTCAGCCCACATGTGTATTTTGTGTGTGTGTGTGTGTGTGTGTGTGTGTGTGTGTGTGTGTATGCGTGCACACACACTGAAAGAAAGGTCATTCCTACAAGACACATACACTCCATGACACACTCCAGTGTCAGGGCGACTGAAAAGGTCAAGTACGCTTCCCACAGTACACACACACACACACACACACACACACAGAAAGAGAGACATGCCTTCTTAGGCAGCCTAGGTCAAAACACAGCATGACGCATCAGCTAAGTGCCCACTGGGACTGGTAAAGAAGAGACGGATTAAGTTTTTTCTTAAAAACAAAACAAAACAAAAAAAAAACGTGAAGCTTAACAACAACATTATTTTTTAAATAGTCCAGTTCCAAACAAGGTACAATCAGATATTACTAAAGTAACATATGCAAAATTATAAATAGTTGATGCTTTGCTGCTGGCGGTGTGTTTAGAAATAGATTTTTATTCTCTATCATTCGTTCATTCATTTGCATAGCATCTTGAATACTCCTTATCAATATTAAATAATTCGACTTATTCTATTCTGCCTTATCTCTATACCACTGCAGGAAAGTTCTTCACCTCCACAATTTACTTTCTCTCCCTTTTCCACACACATACACACACGTACACATACACCAAGAGGCTCAGATCTGTCCACTGGAACCAAATCATGATTGATGAAGCCTGCATTAGTGTAACGTTATAGGGGACAGTGACTGGATCTGTCCTTCAGTGGCATCCCTGAGATCTGAGCTGGACTGCATTAGTATCGAGCTGTGCAGTCCATTAGCGTCCTCGGGAGGAGGCTGCAGCGGACACACGAAATGCAGGGCGAAGCGGTGGGGGGAGAGCGGGCTGCAAATGGGGACAGATCTCCCAGCCTGGTTTCCTTTACTGCATGGGTTCTAAGCAGAATGTGCTCCTTCATGAATTCGATTGTTATATAACCGGGGATGTGGCCAGATTCTACCTTTACATATAAGGAGACTTACTTACTGTGTGGGAGTGCAAAGGTTATAATGTGTGTATACATGATAGCTGATGTGCTGCATCGGCTGAGTTGCATTACTAGTACATTTAATCCTGTTTTGATATTACAGTAAGTATGACTGCTTCGTACCATGCTTGAATACGAATGCGCCGTCTCGCTGGACAGCTTTCACATTAGCGATATCGCTTCATACTCGAGGACGGAGCGCCTGGTTGAGTGGTGTGCATCTGGTTGGTTTGTGATCCACCAGTAAACACATAGAAGAAGAGGGGTACTGTACAACGAGTTGACCTTCACACTACTTCCTACTCCATCAGTTTTGGCAGCACAGCTCACAGCATGCGATCGGAGCGTGCTGCTCACGTATGAGATTTAGCAGGAGACAGGAAGCACTGACATGTACATTGCACTCCAAATTATTCTAAATGATCCACGGCATTTTGGTATAAAATCTGATTGAGCATGAACTGCCCTTGAAACCACTTTTTTTTTTTTTTTTTTTTTTTAGTGGCCCTCGGGACGGTTCATTGATCCATGCCATACCATGGATACGGTACACAGCATTCACTCACTCTCACTCATCGTCTATCCCGCTTTATCCTGTATTCAGGGACCTGGAGCCTATCCCTGGAGCCTTAGAGCACGAGGCGTGGTACACCCTGGACAGGGTGCCAATCCATCCTAGGGCACACACACATGCACACACTTACTCAATTTGGGAACGCCAGTTAGCCTATATCTATGGACTGTGGGACACACAGAGATGGGAATCGAACCCGGCTGGGAATCCAACCCGGACCCTGGAGGTGCAAGGCAATGTGCTATCCACTACACAACCGTGATGCCCACAGCATTCACAGGAATCAAAAAACTCTTGTTTTTTTTATTTTTGCTATTCAATCTTTATTATAGCTATTTCAGGAAAAAAAAGTCAGGCCCGAGGTGTGAGGTGACAGTGCGAACCATTAACCCACATGAAAGCGGTGATGCTTTCACAAGCCGTCCTACTTTATCAGCTACGTGTGACCTGTGTAGGTCAGATAATAAAACTGGTGAGTGTTGCATTCGCATGGAGGAGACAGATGGCGCTGATGATACCATGTTCTACACAGTGGTCCACTTCCGTGTTTAGGTACGGGTGGCTTTTATATTTGATTCTTGCTTTACCAGAGTACGCAGTACCTTTTCACATGGACTTGAGTACAGTAGATTGATCCATGATCAGGCATGATAAAGTGTGTTCACATCACTCAAACGTACCAAACGTTTTACTTTGGTACGAGGCGTCTGTATTGAGAAAGCACACTTAGTCATTTAGTAGTTGGAAGCTCTCTGTGAGCTTTGCATTTTAGGGATATTGGTGGATGTCACTAAATATAAATTAGCAGAGCCATGAATACCCACCTAGGCATTATCTGTACCACTTATTAAGAACACGGCCATGAATAAAGATGGTACAAAAACACCCTCCAAGAGCAACTTCTCCCAATCATCCAAGAACAGCTTGGTGACAAACAATGCCTTTTCCAGCATGATGGAGCAACTCGCCATGAGGCAAAAGTGACAACTAAGTTGCTCAGGGAACAGATCGTAATCAGATCGTAATCCCATTGAGAACTTGTGGTCAGTTCTCAAGAGGGGGTGGGCAAACAAAAACCCACAAATTCTGACAAACTCCAAACATTGATTATGTACTGTAAGAATGAGCTGCCATCAGTCAGGATGTGGCCCAGACCTTGATTGACAGCATGCCAAGGTGAATTGCAGAGATCTTGAGAAAGAAGGGTCAACACTGCAAATATTGGCTCTTTGCATAATCTTAATGTAATTGTCAATACAAATCTTTGACACTCATGAAAGGCTTGTAATTATACTTCAGTATACCACATTAACATCTGACAAAAAGATATAAAAACAGCGAAGCAGCAGACTTTGTGAAAATTAATATATTGCCATGGCTTGAATTAATATATTGTGGCCATGGCAGTGGGATCATGGGGAGCCTGGAGTCAACTGCAGGAAACCGAGGGCACAAGCACACACACAGTCACACACCAAATCAGACCCTAAAGGCAATTAGGAAATGCCAGTCACCCTAGAACACATGTTTCTGGACAGTAGGAGGAAACCGGAATACCCAGAGGAAACCCACACTCAGGACCCGAGTCGTGAGGTGGCAGTGCGAACTAATAACCCACCATGCCGCCTGTCCGTGAACAGGAATTTCTATGTTACAACTGATTTTGTGCCTATTTCTCAACATGCAAATGTAATTACAAAGAAAATCAGCCTTGAAGTTGAAGTTCTAGTTCACTTTTGGCCGACAAAAAAACCATTTACACAAGACTTTACCAAGATTAATAAATAAGCCCTTTGGATTTTATCACTCATATCTGTTGTAACAACGTAACGCCAACAGGTCTGTTCAGGCAAACATCATCGGTGTTTCATCAGGTGTTCAAAATCAGTCATAATTAGAGGAGACATTCTGTTCCACTTGGCTGAATATTTGTGCAGTCTAAGTCTGGATGGATTTCTCACCATTCTGTTGATCCTCACAAAGTCCTCAGGCGTCTTGGCCCAGGCAGGAAGCTCTACATCACACACCGGGGCGCCGTCATCTCTGTCCCCCAGACCGTAGCCGTTACTGTTCACAAACATCTCCGGCAGGTAGTAGAACTCCGGGATCAGCTCCTAGCAGCAGATTGAGACAGGCAAAGTGGGGGGAACAGTAGAAGAGTTTTGCTGCGTGTTTATTTGCACTACTTAATAAAGTCATGGCTGATTATAAGGACAATGCTTGATGCTTTTCTACCTTCATGTACAACTTTTCTAAACTTCAAAATGGAGCATTCATGCTGACCACATTTCAAGTAGCTACTGAAAGAGCCTCCAGATGAGCGGTTTAAGACTTGGCAGTGAGTTGTAAAAAAACAGCACTTAGGGGAAGGGGAAAGAGTAAGAAAATAAGCAGAAGAGATGAGGGGTAAGCTGCAGTTATTTCCTGTCTAAGTGCTGGGCGGGATGTGTTATGTTTGTGGGGTCAGGAGGTGGCTTGGGTTTCTCGAGTACCACATGGGCTTAGGATGGAGACAGAGAAAGTGGAGCAGAACTTCACCACTGCTCCCATGTGTGATTTCAAACTGGCAGCGAGTGCAAACGAAAGCGCTAGCTCAAACAAGCTGATGCTTCAGAGATCTATGTAAGGATAATTTCTTTAAAAATAAAAAAATAAAATAGCACCAACTCCAAATATACAGTTTTTTTTTTTAAGGTGAGCTTCAAAGTGTAGTAATATTAGTTTCCATAAATACTATTTTCGAGCATTTTTTCTAAACTCAAATTCCCTTTTTTTCTTTTAAATTAAAAAAGACAGATTTCAAAGATGAATAATTTTATCATCTTCACAGCTTTCAGGAACACTTTCATCCTCAAACTTTAGGAACTTGGTAAAAATGTATGATTAAAATACCCCATTTGTTAACATACGTGAAACATTCACCTTTCTGCTGATTCTCTGAGTAATCTTACACTTAGTGTTATTGCAATGTGACCATAAATTATCCCTAAAATAATAACAAAAAAAAAGCCTGTGGTAGCTCATATTTAATTACAGGTAATGCAAGAATCATTGAAAAAGTATGTAGCTGGGTTAAAAGCAACGATAGATACAGTAGGATAATCTATGGTCAGTAATTTAAAGCAGGAATTACATTTTACCAGACACCATGAACAGGAAATATGAGAAAAACTAGGACTTGGAATTCTATACAACAGAGCTGAAATAGCCAAAGGAGAGACATAGACCAGGTGATTACATTAGGAATTAATCAATGTCCTGACAGAGACAGACACCGAGACAAAAACCAAAACAAAAGCAAATGAACTTCTTAATTACACATTGGAAAACATACTACAATCCGAGAGGGAAAATTAGTGACAGGTAATTAGGTACGTTTTTAATCATGTTAGCTGTATTATACATTACAAGTCACAGCTTATAGATTCCTGATAGTACTGTATATGGTATAAACATCAGTTACAAATAATGTTTTAAAAAAACATTACAGTAATTCACCTGGCCGTCTCCTACATCTCAGTAGGACTCAGGTTTCTCAGATGTCCTCACTCTTTATATGTACTAACCAATAATTCATAAATACATTAAATCCAAAAGAAATACACTGATAATGAAGCAACAACAGTAAACAGGTTAATAGCACTCAAATTGTTATTGTGGTAATTCTTCATAACAGCTTCAACTTATAACATGTTCATAAGCGACCTATTACAAAATGAATAAAATTGCTTCCTAGCATATTAGCATAAAATAATAGCAAATTTGATCATTATTTGGACATTGACTTAAAAAGTGCACTACTGTATATTCACTAATGCATTTATTAGTTAATAAAGCTTTTTTAACTTATCTTTAAACATTTGCACTTACATTTTTAAGATTCACACATAACAGTCATTTTAATAATTACATTTTAAGATATACAAAACCCTCCCTGGTTTATCAATCAATTATTCAATCGATCAATCAATTAATCGATCAATCAATCAATAAAGCCAAAAGAAAAGAAAGACAGAAATAAGTTGTTAATTTAAAATAAAATAATAAGAAGAAGTTAAATTTGTAAATAGTATTTGTAAAATATTATTATTGAAGTTATTTAACAATAGTGAAAGTTTTTTCTACTAAATATCTAAATAGACTAAATGACTAAATAGTTAACACATCATTTAATAATGTCATTTACAGTTTTGCTTTTTATTTCATCATTGGTGCAATGGATGGTAACTAGGTATTAATCATTAAAAATATATTATATTATATTATATTATATTATATTATATTATATTATATTATATTATATTGTATTATAATATAATATAATATAATATAATATAATATAATATAATATAATATAATATAATATATGTTGTAGTGTATTGTATTATATTGTATTGTATTATAATTATTGATTTTAAATATTTATTATAAAGCCATAGCAGAATTCTGAATCTCGGCAGACATTCAGCACACTAGACACCTTCACCCAATAAAACTTCAACTTCATTTAACCCAAAATGAACAACAGAGACGACCACATTCCAAACTTCAGACATGTCCCTCCACAAATTACCCAGAAAGCCCTGTGAGAGCATGTGGAGCATGTGCACACGAGGAATTTGGCCTCTTCTCTTTTAATGTCATTATGAAGCACTTGCTTTTGAAGAGCATTTAACATTCTCTCCAAGCAAGTGAAGCTGTCAGGTTTAAGCTTATAAAAAACTTAGATCATGTACTGTATCGTGTGTGTGTTTGTGTGTGTGTGTGTATGATAAAAGTTTGGTCACACCTTCTAATTCAATGGTTGTTCCTAATTTGTATTACCTTCTACATTGTAGAGCAATGCTGAAGGCGTCCAAAATATACAATAAACCCCTTTGAACAGTTGATATTGAGATGTTTCAGCTACTGATGATCTGTAAAGTCTTCATAACGGCTCTAATCTGTTTGTTAATTGGTGATTTCTGAGCCTGGTAGCTCCTGGTTCACCTCTGGAGCAAAGGTAAGTTTTGGTCTTGCTTTCCTGGGAAGGTCTTCATGAGAGACAGTTTCACCATGGTGCTCGATGGGTTTTGCAAATGTAAAAAAAATACAATACTGTTCTTGCAAGAACTGTTCCAGAACAGCTTACCTTCGTGTCTTAAAATAACCATTGACTGTTGTTGTTACTTAATTACTTAATTCTATATGTGTTATTTCAAAGTTTTGAAATCTCCAATATTATTTTATAATGTAGAAAATAAATCACTAAACAAAAACATTGATTTAGAAGGTGCGCCCAAAATGTAAGCACAAATCTTTATATTTTGTCCAAATCTTAACAACTCCAACCTACAGTAACTACCTAAATAATAGCTAATGGCCACCATATGCGCTGAAACCCCAGTGCATTCACAGTGACACAAATCACAAATTTAGAAAAGGAATGCTGTGGCAGTTTCAGAGTCTTAAACTTCACCCAAAGGACCCCCAGCCAAAGTTGAATGGAGAAGTCGATCTGTCACCCTGCTGGACGTTCTGTGGTGAGAGCTGGCTGATCGGAGCCGAGTTCTGAGCCGTTCTGAGTTCTCTGGCCTCCTCCACCGGGCGACCATTAAACCCGCTACAGCCTTATAATGGGCTGACGAGTCAATCACACTCTGCCTCAACCTCTCCGCGGTGCTAACGTCCAAATGCCGCCCACATCTGCAACTGTCACACACTCCACACCTTCAGGCAGACCTGTTTTTTTTAAGAGATTACTAAGAAATTGCTGAGGGTTTGGCTAGAAAATGCTTTCCTATTCTTTTCTTTCTCTCTTGGTCTCATCTGCTTGCCAAGTTAATGGCAGATGGATGCAATTTTGGAAAAAAAAAATTTCTTTTCTTTTTTAGATGAGGTCATTTTTTTGGATCACACTATTGGGAATGCAGTGTTAGGTTTGAAGAGAAACCACTTTCTAGCCTCCTCATTTTCCTCTTCATATCCCTATTTATTCTTTTCTCCTTCTACTGTTTAAAGGCAGATAGAAAGGGTGGTCTAGAATTAGCTGCTCAGTCTTTGGTGAAAAAGAGTGTGTAGGGTTTAAAGACAGGGTGAGCATGTATGTGTACTGGGTCATTTGCTCTTTTAGGGAGGTCGCCCCTGTTAAGCCAGCTTTCTCTGACAGCTTGTACTCATTACTGGAGGAGCAGGGTAATGGAGGGGGTCGGGGACAGACACAGAGGACAAGGGACTCAGTAACAAGCTTCCCTTTAATCAGGCAGGATGACTACATTCTTAGGGGGGAAAAAAAAGAAGAGTTTGTCAAAGGTTCTTTGGATTGTTGTTGGTCTTCAGTTTTTCTAAAATTGCCCTAATTGGAACCATTTCAGATTGAGAAATACCTCAGTCGTCTGGTTTTTCATCGGACCTTAAAGGTTTCCCCCAGAGTAGCAACCAAAAACATGCCTAAGGTTTCAACATTAAGCCTTTCTTTTAAGTGCCTTTAGGAAAAAGATAAAAAAATCTTTAAAGAACAGTGTGTATATGCATCTGCAAATATGTGTTTATGCATGCATGTTCCTCAGGTGTTCATGGGACCAATGAAAGATCTAGCTTTCTAATTGTCTCCTATTTTAACCGCTGGGTCAGGTAGATTTTACACTTATACTGTAAGAACATGATCTAAGAAGAGCCTTAACCATTTTATTTGCTATTTCCATTTGAAGGCTATCTTAACAGTTTTAGTTAATACCTGACAAAACTGTCTTTCCTTTTGGGAACTATCAAAGGAACGCTGTTTGTCATTTGATGCTATTATTTACCAATTAAATACTCATTCACAGTACATCTCTCTCGACATACAGTACTATGCAAAAGTCTTGATCCCCCCTTATTTCTTCATATGCAACAATTCATAAGTGATTAAACTGCAAAGGGCCTAAAGATGCAATTTAAAAATCATCAGCAACCTCATTTCCCCTCTCTTCTGTTCCAACCTCTCAGCATTCAGCATGAATGCAAAAAAACATTCCCCTGAAAATGCTCAGGTACAGGGACTGGACTGAAAGTAAAAGCCAAAGACTTGTCACACATAAGAAGAAAAAAGGTATTTCAGGAAGAACTGAAATACTACTAATGGAGAACTATTCCTCAGGACTGCATTAAAGAATATAATGAAGACTGGGAGCAAATTATGGAAGCAAAATACGTCTAAATGAGGGATGTCTCTAGATATTTACGCAGTCCTTTACCTTAAAACCTTCTACCTAGAACTCTACAGCTGAAGTGTTTTATTATTAGAAATGGTTGTAAGTAGAACACTTTTACTACATAACCTATTTAGAAAGCTTTTATGGTACTCAAAGTATGCAGAGTTGTTTGGTTTATCATATTGGAGGAACTGTCAAAATATGTGGATTTCCTTCCCAGAAAAGTAGCATCCAATCAAAAATCCAGATCCCCCCCAGTGGGGAGTGAATAAAATATTAGATATTGTCCATTTTTCTACAGTTTTCCCAAAGATAAAACAGCACAATATCTAGTGGCAATAATAAAAATTCTAATTTCCCCCATTGTCTTCCCTTCCCAGCATTATTACAAATTTGGGGGTTTGCTTTTGTAACATTGCTTTGGGGTACCCTGTTTGATTCAAAAAGAACCCTAAAATCCTTCCCTGTTAGAAAGGCATCCAAGTAGAACAATAGTATTTGTCCAAAATGAACCACTGTAGGAAGCTAAAGACTTATCCAAAGAGACTTTCGGGCTTCCTAAAGAGTCCTTGGCTTTGTCCCTTTGGAAGAACTCCATTAAACTAAATAGGAGGGAAGTTCAATGTAGCATCCAACAAGAGTGATTTAGAAAATTTGAGAAGCTAGAACTGGTAGCAATCCATCCAGAAAACCATGGGAAACATTTCTCTTCGTTGCTCTTACCCTAACAAGAGGCCTTATGGAACAATCTCTATTTGTGACCAGTCTTTTTGTGTAAAATTATATCTGTTTAGACGCACAAATGGTCCCTATATTTGTTAACAGGGTTGATGTTCCAGCAGCATCCTGCCTGAGTGCGTGTTTCGTCTGTATTCCGTGTTGTAGCTTGCTGTCCCGGTGTCTCACGAGACCATAAATCGTGGCTTCACACAAAAAGACTACATATAAAATAGCTTTTGTCATTAATGCTTTATTAATTGCTCGCGGTGAAGCTAACGTGACGCTGGGTGTGCCGGAAAAGTCTGACACTTCTAGGTCAACACGAGTGTGTTCCTCTGTGTGCTGTGCAGCGAAGAATCAGAGGAGGAGGAGGAACAAGGCCAGGTTCTCCCTGCTGTTAAAAGATTGGTTCAGCTCAGTGAGTTTTTCAGCATGTTTTTCTTTAACAGGCCTTGGGCATGGAGTGAAATGAGGCTCATATTATTAAACAGCGTGAATTACATATAGCAACATGCTGCAGAGAGCGTTAATAATTTAGACAGATGGGAAGCAAAGGAAGACATGTCCCTGCGATTAGGAGGAGGTGCATTTGTGAGATGTTTAAACACAAAAAAAAAAGAACTTTCAGGCATATGAAAAAAGAAAGTTATGCAATGTTCATCTGGCTCACGCCAAATACGGTCGATCAGCCAAGACGTGTTCGGTGTCACAATATTTAATTTTGCTATTATCGTGAAACGACTATGGTGGGGATTCTTTTGCTTCAGGTTCCGTTACGAGCATGAAAACTCCTTACATGCACATTAAGGAACACAGTCACTGAATGATTGACAGATTGTTTTTTAAGTCCATAATCATGCAGTGTCTGTTCTGACTTAGCAAAAGCTGCACTTACTGTACTGTTAGCCAGCATTTTAATCCAAACCATACAAAACGTATGGTTCTATTATTTGCGCTTTCATATACTGTAATTTATGCTCTGATTGGACAACGTTCGCTCAGTTTATTTACTTCTCATTTCTCCGAAAGCAGTTTGCAAAATCAGGGATTGAGTATGTAATCCATCTCAAATGCATCTTTTTCCAAAAACTGCTAAAGATGTGGTATAGCTGTACGGGTCAGGGAACAAGAAGGAGAAAGCAAACAAGCATAATCCGTAATTGTAACACTTAAAAAAACAAGTTAAAACTGGGATACACAAATCACAGATGAGTATAAATAGACAAAGTCTTCGAGACCTAAACACAGAACAGATGAACAGGATCAGGAACCAAAGCAATGACTGAAAAGGGGCGGAGACAAGACCAGGGTACAAATCAAATAATTTTTTGTTGCGTAGTGTGTGTGATGCTGGTACGGCTCTTGAGATACGATATATATACTATAATAATACTACTATTGATAACTAGTTAGATAAAGTTAATCAGTCAATGCATGACGTTTTAGTTTCCGGTCTCACCTTGACATCGGAGGTGTCACGCTGGCAGTGTCTCCACGAGCGCGTGATCCCAGAGAAGGTACGGTTCGGGTGATGGAACTTATTGCCATTGCTGCTGAGGAAGAAGGTCGTGAAGGGTTCCTGGAGTTAAAAAGTAAAGCACAAAGAAATTGTCAGAGGTTTCTGTTAACACATTTCATTAGCAAGAAATGTTTATTCCCGACGCCAAAACCACAAGGTTCTGCGGCAGGAGCCAGGCTGCGGAGTAATGGCCGCATCGCATTACGTGGGATCGTCATGTGATCCGTTTCCTGCCGAGCTTGACTGATAATTAAGCACTTGTTTCGACAAATCTGCATTTTTCTAAGGAACTAATATCATTCCGCTACATAAACACTGGCAAAGTGAAATCCAAATTCATTTCTATGGTAATTTGACGCAATCGCATGATTGAGCGCTCCAGGGAGCTGGAGGAAATGTTCCGTTTGCATAAACATCTCAATGTGGAGGACATATCTGTCAGATTATGGAGAGTTAGTGGAGGGTTTTTTTTTTTTTTCTCTCTTCTTCTTCTACTGCCTTTCTCCTCTCGTTTATACCCACTGTGCCCGAGGCAGAATTAATTACTGAATGTGGCCTGTTGAGGAGCAGAGCTCTGCCTCTAATTGGCTCATATTCGGCATCATCAGCCGGAGCTGGAGTGACACGGTGAAGCAGGAGGAGGCAGCCCGGGAGAGATGATGGCATCTACATTTTCATTCAAGCCGAGCTTAACAGCTGTCACAGCACCCTTTCTCTAAATCACCGTCATCAACTCTGTACGTTCTACTGGCGCAGCCAATTACAGCCATTTCATTTGTAATATCTATGAAATTAAACATGCGCTGCCTTTTTAATTGGGAATATATTTAAATGAGGAACTTTAAAGCTTATTGGGTTGGCTTAGGATTGATAGTTTAACGTTTACTCTAATGCCTCTAATGGTTTGGCCTATTGTAGGATTAGACATAAGTTCTGATATAAGAACTGGGAAATTACTTAAATGGGTATGAAATACCAAGTGGACTAGTATATACTGAGATTATAAATACTAACATATGTAGAGGATTATATCATTATTCACTTAATTTTAATACAATGGCATTACTTTCTTTCATCAGTTAATTGCGTGGTATAAACTCCATGAAGAGGTATAATCATTTTAGCTCAATTTGAATATTAAATGAATTTCACAATAATTGAAGAAAGAAATAGAATATTAGACAAATTCTAGCTAGGGTCCTAGCATGTATAGTATGTATGCAGTGTAAACACCAACTAATAACTAATGAATTATTATGGCAAAAAACAAATAAAGCTTTTCTATGATTCGGTTTCCATTTTGTCACTATAGTTGTAAAGTAAATATAAAGATAAAATTTTTTAAATACTTTAATATTTGTTTTATTTAATTTGTATTATAAGCATTGGCAAACCATCCTTAAAATCAACCCATGCACTTGTTTCGATTTTCCATCCACGATGTATACTGCTTATCTTGTGTAGTGTTAAGTCTGGAAGCCTTCCCAGGGCACAAGACGTCTTACACCCTGGTCGTGGTGAAAGCCCATAGAAGGGCACAGCCACACCCATACACACCCGCACACCTGATACACTACAGGCAACAAGAATTGCCAATCAGTCTACATTGCATGTCTTTCCACTGTAGGCGGAATCCAGAGAAACTGGAATTGTCAGATTGGCAAAATGGCTAAATCATTCAGAAATCATTTGAATGTCCTTGATCTCCTAATGGCGGCACGTTGGCTTAATGCTTAGCACTGTCGCCTTGCACAATCGGGGTCCGAGTTCAATTCCCACCTTTAGGGTCTGTGTGCATGCAGTTTGCATGTTCACCACATGTTTGCTGGGTTTCCTCCAGGTATTTTGGTTTCCTCCCATAATCCAAAGATGCAGATGCAGATTAGTCTAATTGGTGTTGCCTGTAGTGTGTGAATGTTGAACGGAAGTCCTATCATGAAAATAAGTACAATGGTCACCATTGGCCTCCACGATCCCTAGTTGGACTACAGAGGTTCCTAGATGGATGAATAAATGGATGTTCTAATCCTATTAGCACAGCTGCTAGTTAACAATATTTTTTATCTATTCTATCAATCCACTCTGCTTTTAACAATGTTACAATGTTTGCAAATTAAATTGCAGCCATCATCAAAAAAGGAACCTCATGGGGAAAAAAATAGGGCAGGGTTCAACAATTTTATTTGATTAAACATCATAAAATAAAGATTACTCCTGAAGCATCGATATGAGCGCAACTGAGAAATCACTCTAATACTACCAAGCACTAAGACATTTTAACTAAAACAGCAAGCGCTCCTGGTATACACTACACACCCTCGTATTTCAGGTTAAACGAGGACAGAGAGGGAGAAGCCATGATTGACATGTGTTTATCAAAAACTTTCTGCACACTCTAATAGCCATGAAGCTAACACAAGGCAGTCTGCAAATCATTAGCGCTCACACATATGCTACTTTAGCGGGCTGTGAAAGTCCGGCCTCCTCGAGCGGAACCCAAAACCCGACCCGACCGAGACGTTACGTTTGACTTACATTCTGCTGAGAGTGAAGCCTCTGACATGCCCTGGGAACGACAATCAAAGCCATTCTCGTTCAAAGGTCTCGGTGTTAAGCCTTGTGTATTGAAATGTTGCAAGGGAAACAGATGATGCTTAAACAAATGGCATCTTGTGATGGTTTTACAAACTCAACAAGAATGGAATTCTTCGCAAAGTTTGTGATTAGTGGCTTTCCATGAGATCAAAGTTGCTTTATATGAGATCACATGCACTGACAAGATCAAACGGGTGAAAATGAACTCCAGTTACGGGACAGAACAGATTACACACTCGAGCATGTTTACTGGGTTTAAACAAAATGATGCTAATCCTACAACTGATGGCAATGTAAATGATATACATTTGTGTTAGCGTAATACCACAAAGGATTCCTAACATCCATATTCATTTGGAACATTGAGAGTACATTCTTATTACATACGCCACAATAAATAAAGAAATTAATTATTTAAATATTTTTATGTAAATTATGTAAGGGCATTATTTATGCATTTTTGATTTTTTTTATAATTTTTTTTTTATAATTTTTTTTAATTTAACGTTTGACAATCAATTGGGTTCTAACACCCATGACATGTATGCTACTTAAAACTTCAGCACCCCAAAATAAAATGCCCTCCCACTCTACTGGCTTAATAAATTTACCCACTTCTTAAGTATAATTGTTTAGAATCAGCATAAAAGTACAAGCCAATGATATATTCTTGAATTTTTTTCCATTCGTGATATGATGGTGAGCCAGACCTGACTAACAAATAACTGAATAGAAACGAATTCTCACTGACACAATCCAAAATTTTGGTGTAGAAAGGGCTGTCCACATATTTATGGCCATATAGTGTATTATTATTATTATTAGTAGTAGTACATGAAGCAGGGCTTACTATTCGGATGAGCCAGTGAAGGGTGGAGGCTGCAGATGAGTAGTGGGTGGAGTAGTGGCAGGGTGGAGCCTCATCGTCCCACACTTCATAACGCTCGGCATAAAACACCGCACGCTTTGGGTTCAGAGCTCCGATTGGCTGAAAGGAGGAAAAAAAAAACAAGTCAGACAAGTTAATATTAATAATATTACTATATGTACTATATGTACACTATATGAATTTTTCCACATTGCAAATTTACAGTATATACAAAATGTTTATTAATTTATTTATTAATGGTAACAATTTAATTTGAACCAAAACTATGTAAACAATTAACAGACAGGTTTAAATCCTAGTTAATG
Source organism: Heterobranchus longifilis (assembly GCA_028570985.1). Classification (NCBI taxonomy): domain Eukaryota; kingdom Metazoa; phylum Chordata; class Actinopteri; order Siluriformes; family Clariidae; genus Heterobranchus; species Heterobranchus longifilis. The sequence continues at coordinate 25,631,531 of JAOVVB010000050.1, read as the reverse complement.
TACAGTAGTGGTATAATCTGGTTATAACAATGCATTAACTAGTTCATTTCAGGCATTAAACCCCGGCTATATATAATTTATAAATAATCATGTATTATAGCTAATATTGCTTGGTAACCCACACAAAAACACCTCAATTGCCTTATCCATATGTTTAAATAAATTTGATTTGCATAGCTACTCATTAAAAAAAAAAAAGTTTATGATGGCCCTTATATACCATGGACTAACTTTTGGCCACCCAATGTTATTTATTGGGCATTAAACCAAAAATAAACACTTTACGGCAAAATGACTTTGTTTGAATTTCAAATTAATAACTTTTTTTTCTGAAAAAAAATGTTTTGTTTTTATAGGAGCTACTGTTTCTTTATTAATCTTTGATTGATCAACAATTGATCATTTATTCAATAAATACATGAATTAATATATTAGTAAAAACAGATGAACATGAGTTATTAATGGTTTATAGATGTTATAAGATGTGATATTACATTTTCTGTTTTAATAAAAATAGCCCTCTTAACATGACTAATATGGAAAGCACAGTCACTATATACATGAATATATACATGGTGATGATTATTATTAATTATCTGTACATTATCTATACTGTATAGTCTGTGTACTGCCCTGGAGGCCTGGAGCCTATCTCAGGGATGGTGTAGGCGAACCAGGACACAACACAAACATATACACAATCATATACTAAAGGCAATTTGGAGATGCCAATCAGTCTACACTGCATATCTTTGGACTGGAGCACTGGGAGAACATGCAAACTCCACATACTGTACACAGATCAGAGGTGAGATTTGAACTCTAGTACAACTAGCGTCAACCACTAAGCCACTATGCTGCTGTAATAATAATAATAATAATAATAATAATAATAATAACCATTATTATTATATGGTCTATTTATGTATACTTGTTTGTTTTCCAGTTTAAAATGTTCTCCAGTAAAATGCACTGGGAGCAAACATTCTGCAAGCATGCCTCCTGCATCGGGTTTGACCTTTAAAATCTCAGTCTTGACATTAAACTTAAACAAAAGTTTTATCTCCGAGCTCTAACACTGATAAACCGGGTCTCTCTAGCGTGCATGCTTTCTGTGCATAGAACAGATGGAAAAATCTCATAAAAACATCTAATGTGAACAATTTCCATGCAGCATTGCTGTGCTCAGGGTGAATAGAGTGCATGCTAAATGTGTGTGTGTGTGTGTGTGTGTGTGTATGTGTGTGTACTGTATGTGTGTGTACGAGCAGCATAGTCCTGAATGTTTGATGGGCAAGACTTCGCAGAACTCCATTAGCTGCTGTGCTGGATTCTGCGCTGTGCTCTGTCTGTCACACCCTATTACACCCTCCGTCCTCAAACCTCGAATATAATCTGCGGATACGGTTTGTGTACGCCGCGCAAACCTATGAACTGGACGTAAGCTTTAAACATGGTTTGTGCCAGAAACAATATGCATGTATGCGCACACATCTGAGTGCGTTTGTGGCAAAGCCTCCTGTTAAAGTTTGCAAGTGATCTGGCCTGTCTTAACCTCGTCTGACCCGATTTGCGCCATGTACATCTGCGCGCGCACACACACACACACACACACACACACACACACACACACACATACACACACACACATGTTGCTCTGCAGTTAAGCC
>JAOVVB010000050.1:25585117-25599764 GCA_028570985.1 Heterobranchus longifilis | reverse complement strand
CAATTATGTTATCTTTGACTAATAGTTAACGGTTTTTGATGAGCAGAAACATTTAAGTGTGACAAACATGCAAAAAATAAGAAATCAGGAAGGGGGCAAATAGTTTTTCACACCACTGTATATATTTATATAAATAAAATAAAATCGGATAACGTTATGTCATCTTAAACAACACTTTATCGCTAGTAATTGCTTCAAAAGTCATTCTGAATTGCCGTGTTAATCTGTTTAGGGATAACTACAAAGCTAACTAGCTTCTAACACAAGGCGGAATCCAAAATCGTGCTCTAACCCCTGGTCAAGGGCACTTCTAGGTGTGTGGGACAAATGATTGTACCCCCTACATAGTACAAAACAATTTAGTTCCTCTTCTAAATTATATCAGATAATTCAATCAATCAATCAATCAATCAATAAAACAATAAACAATAAAGAAATAAACAAAAATTTGTCATATTAGCAAGAAACCTGCAAAGTGCAAACTAGTTTCTCTCCTTCCATAAATGTTAAATAAATGCCTCCTTTTATGCATATTTTTAATGCTTACTTGCAATGTGCACCGAACACATTATCAGACCAAACTGCTATAGAAAAAAAACATTAAAATCTGCACATAAATGTAAATAGTTATAATGTGATTATTGGAACCTGCTGTAGTTTTATAATAGTTTTAGACAAACGCATGCCAATATAAACACATAAAAAAAAAGAGAAAGGAAAAAAATAAAGGGATACCACTTAAGTGTAATTACATAAATGAGGTGATTCCGTGTAACTGTCACTGAGCTCTGAAGGAGTTTTGGATGATAGTTATGGGTGAACAGTTCACAAAATCAGCTGACACTCGCCTGATTCTGCTCCTCTTACATTCTTACTCAGAGGATTGACAAGGGATTGTGCGCAAGCTTAATTTGCCCATTTTGCAATAATGCATGCGGATAACCAAACACAGAAGGATCACATCCGGCCTTGTTATCAGATTCAACCTTATTGATTCCTATTCACTGTGCTCTTAATTATAAGGTGGAAAACACGCGCTCTGCCTTATCACACCAAGGTAAAAGACACGGGCAATTATAGCGTCAACACTGAGGTTTTACTTTAAAATAATAAGAATATACCCTGTATTATATTCTGCTGTGTTTGTTGTTGTGGTGGTGGTAGTGATGTAGAATTAGTACCTCTGTACAAATGAATCCTGAGTTGTTTATGATGTTGATCTCATGAGGGATTCATCTGAAATCTTATGTAATCTAAAATGATTCCATTCAAATGAAGAGACTTTTTTCAGGTATTTTCTTTTTAAATGTAGTCTTGAGAAATAGTTCTCCAGGTTTGCTAAAGGAGATTTTTTTGGCTCCCTTTTTTTCAGTCCAGTCCTTGTACCTGAAGATTCAGAGGAATGTGCTGTATTTTGTTTGTTAAGCCACAAAGTGACCTTTGAATCATTCAAGCATTAAAACGAGACGAGAGGGGAAATGAAGTTGCTGCTGAGGTTGTTACACAAACAACCAATTTTTTTTATTGAATCTTTAGGCACTTTGCACCCTGTTTCAGTAAAACATATGTTCTCATTTCTTTAATTTAATTGACGTCATTTGATTTCAATTGATATGTAACAATGTGTCAGGGGTCATGATTTTTGCACACCATTATGAGGTTCTGAATAACCTTCATAAATAATAAAACCTGTTATAAAATACAGTAGCCAGGACTAGAATAGTTGGTCAAAAATTAGGTAATTGAGCATGTTTTCAGAAAGACGGTCGAGTCTGTAATTTTTATTAAAGATTTGCCCCAAAGGATGAAAAAAGTACTTCCAAAAATGATCAGAAAGTAAATAAAAATAGGCAGAAGTATATAAACATTCAGGTATTTCTATTATTTTATATTTTTACGGTCAGCATTAATGTTAAATGCATGACTCTAAGGTATCATAAAATAGAAGGTATCACTTTAATAGTACACAAATTATCATGAAGACGATAATTATGCTTCACAAAATTGCTCCTCAAGGGCTGTTTGGATGGTTAATGGTTTCTATAGAGCTTGTGCAGCTACGTCACACTGTCACGTCTTTTCTGCTGCTACGGCCATCTTACCGGTCGTACCCACACCTCTATAGTCAGCAGCCTGTCTAATCCTTGCTCAGAGATACATTTCACAAAATGTATTTTAATTAACTGCATGTGTGAATGTGCCAGAGTTACTATCCCATCCTCTATCAAAAATGTCGAACTACAGGGAAAATAAAAGGAATATCATTTTAGTGATATCATTTTAGTCCACACTTTCCCTATGACTAGTGATAGACATCTGAAGGTTAAATGTGTGTTTAGGATCAGACTTAATAATCTGACTTCAACATATTAAATTAATTATCTGCCTGCACAGTACGATCTTCTTGCTTTCAAGGTCTTATGATGCACTAAATAGCCAACAGTTGATTTAATTATATTATGCTTAGCCATTTAAAAAAAAAAAATTTTTAAGAAAATTATTTGGGCATTATGCCGCCCTCCCATTTATGTTATGTTCCTAAAACAACCATTTTTCAAACTGCCTGTTTTTACTCTTTATTCTGCAGATAAACCAGAGTCTCTCACATGCTTAAATCTGCAAAAATGCTCGCTACTGGACTTTCCCTTATAGCCATTGTGTACAAAGTCAATGCTCTTACTCAGTTTATACCTATACAGGCATGCTACACTGTGGATATTCATTCCATGAAAGTGTCTATTTATGTCTAAAGTCTAGACATAAATCCAAATTCATATTTGGCTTTTCCTGCTAACGTAAGTCTTAATAAAGGTGGTAACAATGTATAAATATTTATCAGTCCCAGTAATACATTCGAACCCTTGTGTACAACTGTTTGTATCAGACAAAGGAGTTTTAAACAGATTACAATGATTACATTATAAAGTATTTCCATAAAGAACAAAAAAGAAGCTTTTTCCATTCCATAGAATTTTGCAATTTATAACACAATATGGATACAATAAACTGGTTAAATCACTTGGTTTATTTGACTCTTTAGTGGTACCTTAAGGTTCTATGTTGCTAAATGGATCCATTTTATGATTAACCAACCAGAAGTGTCCATTTGTGTCCTTGTTATAGGTAAGTAAGACATACTGAAGAAGAAAGCCGTTGGACTTTCAGAACATCATTTTAAAGATCATTAGTACCCGTAGTTGATGGGAAAAGGGTTTGTAGAAAAAATTTAAAGTTTAACGATAAAAATAATCTGATCAGCTTTGATGTAATCAGTGATATTATTATTTCAGGTTGAAGCCCACGTACATGCCTGTCTGTACAGCAGAACTCTCTGTCTAACTTATTAATATAAATAAATAAAATTTAGTATATGTTTAGGTTAGGTTAAGTATATCAGGTATAACATCAGGCAAATACCTAAGCACTGTCTAAGTTTCATTATATTTTTGTTCAGCCAGTTTTGCGTGATGATGTGACAAAATCTGGCTGGACAGACAGACATACAGACAAAAAAATTCTGAGAATGGTTTCGGCTCCTCCAATGTATGAATCGTTAAGATATTTTTAAAATAGTGAGTTCTGACCAATGTACAGACAAAAGCTTTCTTTTATTTATATAGATCTGTTATCATAAACTGTTTAAAGATTCACCAAAAATGTAACATATCTTGGGTCAAAACAGTTTAAAGTACACGGCTTGCTTTGTGACATGACATTACCTTGGGCGTTTAGACATAATTTTGCTATTCAGCACAGACCTTAACCACTTAATGTGTGTACTAACTCCAGTGGCATTTAGCAGACAGCACGGCACTGATGCTGACCAAATCCAAGTGACCTTCGTTCATCGGGGTGAATGTGTGAGCTGTGCGTTTCAGCCGAGCTTTGATTACTCAGGTCAAGCGCACGGAGGAGTGGGTCAGAGCAGGAAAGAGGAGAGGAAAAGAGAGCTGACAGCACCGAGGCCCGGGTGGAGGATGTTAATAACGGCGAAACGTTGTTTAATTAGGAGAAGAGAGGCTCTGCATTAACACCCCCCCTCTCCGGGCTGTCTGCGTGCCCAGGCTTCACTGACACCTCTGTCAGCCCTGGTCATTACCACTTCAGCTTTTTAATGAATTTTCTCCCTGTACCCATCGCGCCTTACATCTAATTAGCTGACAATAATGTATCAGAGCAGCACGAGAGCTAAATATAAATATGCATGAATATGCAGCGCGAGGCCAGGATGACACTTTTCAGTGTCAAAACAAAAAAAGGTGTATAAGAAAGAGAGTGCAAAGAAGTTGGAGACTCTGTAACGGACCCTCTCGACTCGGCTGACACACACGTTCACACTCCACGCAACTAATTATCAAGAAAAATGTGCAGTTCCTGCTCTCTCGAAGCACTCGCTGAATCAAAAGACACAAATTTCCACCTGACAACATCACTGCCTTCCTAAATAAATAATGAGAAGAAACATGTTTTAGCAATAGTGGTTCGTAGCAATGGTTAGGAACGCCATTATATGGGTCGATGACGTGACTGCGCATTTTTTCGTGACCATGTAGTTTGAAAGGGTTAAAAAAAATTATTATTATACTAATTATGATTATTTTACAACAATTTTATTCAATTTTGATAGAATGTTTGTGGCACAAAAAATGGCGCAATGTGGTGTAACCATAAAAACATTGCGCTTTATAATTATGCTTCATGCAATTCTTAATAAAACACTTAATTAAATAGTTTGGCAAAATCTTTTATAAATCAGATTTATTTAATGTTAATTCAAAGCACCAATGTTCTGGTCGAATAAATAATAAGGGTATCTATGTCAGTCAAGTCAACCTTCCTGAAATGTCAGGGTGGTTTAACTAATGTTATGAGAGCCATTTTGTTGATAAGATGCAAGACAGCCATGTGTCAGGAAATTATATTTCAAAGTGGACCCCTGATTACCATAGTTGCTCCATGACAAGGCCAAGGTCTGCCTATCATTTGACCTTTTTGGATATGCTTACGGTAGGTTTACTTGTCAAATGGCATGACCTCAGGAAAACAATTGTACTTAAGTATTTAAAGGTCAAATGCATGCATAAAATTTTATAATAATGCCTCTCAAATTTTATTAATTTGATTTCAAGGCACTGTAAGACAATGATGAAGGCATTTTCTCTGTGTTATTTTATAAGTATCGAAATATAACAGATCTCCTTTTTTATGATAGATGCCACTTTCAAACTATGAACTGTGGCTCATTATAGAGCACAGATAAAGACTTACCCTAATGCAAAGGTAACCAGAGGAAATGGAAATGAAATATGGTAATAAATATAAATCAAGTTATTTTTATAATGTCATTTTCATTTTTCTGTCTCATATGTAGTTATCAAAAGAAAGAAAATCCAGGAGCTCAGCTTACAAAGGAAAGATAAAAGCTGGGGGAAAATTGAGAAAGTACCAGGGAAGCCACAGAGAGAGAGAGAGACAGAGAGAGAGAGAGAGAGAGAGAAGGGTGATTGCTGACATTTTCAATTTAACTCCGCCATCTACAAACACATCAGCAGTTAAGCAAATTCAGCATGTAGCCAATCTCAAGCTCATGCAAAATACCCTTTGATGATCATGCATATGCTCAGACAGTTGTAGAGAGGCCACTAGGATACTAAAAAAAGAAAGAATCAAAAAAGAAAATCAAAGAAGGAGCAAATATTAAAGCTCTTAAGAGAGTGAAAGACTGGGATATGAATTTTTCAAACTTAAAAGAGAACTACAGTCTTCAGTAAGTCAAAATAACAAAAAAGGAATTAAAAAGAAAACCACAAATGCGAAGAGAGAAAGCTGTAGTTCTTGATTTTATGCGTTAATACATTCATCTTCATTAGCTTTGGACTGTTAAAGCAACACTGTCAGGTGGTGTAACTCGTTTATGTCAATTGGTGTAATTAGCCATTGTCACCAAAAAAAAAAAAAATGTGATAACTTCCAGGAAATTTTATGTGGACTAATGTGTACAAATATTATCTAAAATTACATAAAAACTGAAAAATTTAAATTTTACCCAACTTGATGCTTGATTAATTTTAATTTTTTTTTTTTACTCACCTTACCAACTCTTATTTGCCTCTGACCTACATGCAATATACCTTATAAAATGACCATGTTGCAGGTTGTCCTTCCTTTGGAGCACTTTTCATAGGCACTTGCCACTGTACACCAGGAACACCGCACAAGTCCTGCCACTTTGGAGATGATCTGATCCAGTTGTCTAGCAATGACTATTTGGGCTACTTTATGCGAGCTCGTTTATCCTGCTTTCACCACATCAGCTTCAAGAGTTGAACGTTCACATTTACATTCATGGCATTTGGCAGAAAGGCATAAACCAGAGCAACTGATACAAATGCTTTAAAGTTTCCATCAATAAATGTATCCTAACACTGCTAATACCGCCGTAATACCGGTAGTACACTGTTGGTAAGGATTGATTGATTGATTGATTGATTATTTGATTGATTGATTGATTCATTCATTCATTCATTTGGTGGATATTAACCCAAATACATAAGTAACAGATAGGTCTTTAGACATCACTTAATCATTGCAAGTGACTCGGCTGTACCAACATCTAGAGGAAGATCATTCCACCAACCAACAGAAAACACTCTAGGTGCAGGTCTTCCTCGATTCATGAGAGAAGGTGGAACCAGTCGAACAGTGCTAGAGGATCAGACAGAATGTGGTGGTCACTTGCTTCCTAATATATCCCACCTATATTGGGAGGTACCACTGAAAAATGAAATCATCAATGTTCTCCACTGTAATGCTCAGTGGTGTTAATGTTCTGCCTGATCAGTGTGTACACCAAGATTAATTGAAGGAAACTATTAAATATACAGTTTTATGTAAATAACACCCAGGTAAGCATTTAACTCATAGCCATCTGGATAATTTTTCTTTTGATTTTTTTGTATACTCTGACAGCTGACCTCCAAATGTACTCTTTCCAACATCTGTGCCAGTGGTGTACATACTAATAGCATAGCAAGACAGTAGCTGAATGTGCAGTGGTTTCCTGTATTCTAAAGTAATTTCCCAGTAGCGGGGAATTGAATTCTATCCATTCTGCCACAGTGACAGCATTTATCAAACATGATATATTTCCTTCAACCACAGCTTTATGAAACAATTCCTCACTATCCGTCCCACGATACATGACTGATGAAGAGCACAATAAACTCTGACCTGCGATAGTATTTAGGAACATAAGGTACTCGAAGTTGGAGATCTCACGTCTCTGCCAGCGCTGCGTCATGTTGGAGGACTTGAAGAGCTGCCGAGGCGTGGCCAGGGAAATCCGCCTATAAAAATAAATATATAAATAAATCAATAAATATCAGGCTTTACACACTGCTGAGGCTCAGACCTCTACATTTCCTGCCACTGCCTTTGGCTCCGCTGAATGTTTGGCTCCAAAACACAAGAGTTTCAAGACATGTGGAATGTGCAACTGTTTCGCCAGAAGAAACACAGAGAACCAAAAGGAACAAGAGAACATAAACAGGCATGGTCACACTCTGAGACACGCAACGCTGCTCAGTGCCTTCATGTGGCGATTAATGAAAACATGGTCGGGACTAAATGAACTGCTTTTCAGATGGGAAAAGTGTTAACGGTGAGGGTTTGAGGAAAAGCCAAGATGTATGCTGTGAAAAAAAGACAGAGTGACATAACAGAGATCAAGCAGCAGCGTAATTAGAGGCTTAATTAATTACACTTTTGGATTCTCGCTATTGAAATTCAATTAATGGAATTTATCCACTGCATAGGGATGTTTTTTTTACTTGATTATTACATGCATGTTATTTATTTGTTGAATGGATAGAATGAAGAAAAACATGAAACAATCACTCTGAGAGCTGAAGTGTCATTTAGTAATAAAAGCGGACAGTGGTAGTAAGTAATGTCTTTAAAAAATTAAACATAATGGAGGAAAGTGCAGACTTTCAGTTGCAAAAACAGACATTGAGATTTTTTTTTTTACTGTTTATACTGCAGCAAATGTCAGAAATATATGTTGTACAACACATTTTTATACAGTAAATACATTCACATGCACTCATTTTCTATGCATAGGGGCATGTAAGGGCATTTGGGTCACTAGGTGGGGTACACCCTGGTGCCAGTTCATTGCAGGCCACAAACACACATGCACTCATTCACACACAATTACAAAGGTAATGTGGAAACACCAATAAGTCATCTCTGCATGCCTTTGGACTGTTGGGGAAACCAGAGCACCCAGATCGAATTCTGGGCCTAGGAACCTGCAAATTCAGCTCAAACAGACCCAAGGTGGGACTCGAACGCCTGTCCGTGGAGGTGTGAGGCCACAATACTAAGCACTACACTGCCAATACAATAAAACATTAACAATAAACATTATTTAAAGTTGCACAGAGCTGCTAAAAAACCTGCATATTCCATATCAATGTACTTAATTTGAAAGGTGGGAAACCCAGCCAATGTGCACGAAGCCAACTTGCATAAAGATTTAAAGTGATCCCTGTAATTAAATAAAACATATTTGAAAGATACAGTATACATGATGTATCTGACTATCTAATAAGACTGACTGTTCATCCTAGAGGACAGATGAACTAGTTCAGGGTAATCAGGGTCAGAGAACACTCAGCCACAAATAAATAGAAAACTGTAACTATAGTAACAGTACTGCAACCTGTAACCTGCAACCTAACTCTAACTAGGCTCAACCAGATAACAAATTTTTAATTTAAAACCTTTTCAAGTGGACTAAAACTAGGTTACTTTATATGTGTCCAATGATGTGACATACCTGGCCTGTGGGAGTCCGTAGCTTGTGCCGACACCTACACGGGGTAAACTATAGACCACTTTCTTCACTGTGGGCTGATCAGGGAAGTTAAACATCACCGAAGCTGGAAGACAGAATGACTAGATGGCTAGACAGCACTCAAAAGCAAAGAAAAACTGTAAAAAAAAAAAAAAGGCATCTATAGTTGTTGTATACAAGTTATTAATGTTAATGTTGACCTAAAAAGTAGCGTTTTAGTTCAGACAAAGGTTAAGGTGATCCTGCTTGAGGTACATTAAACTCAATGTTATTTTTACACCACATGTTAAAATGAGTTAGCTTTGTTTCATGCCAAAACGTGGAATGATGAACAATTTACTTCTGTTGGCCATAAAGACTTCAAGTGCCGTGTTCTGTAGGAGATATCGCCGGGCGAACACGGCTCGGATCTCGCTGAACATCCATTTCCCATGCAGCCCTTCAGAGTAGACCAGCACCTGAACAAAACACAAAGAACAACAAAGGAAAGTAAGCTAGTAAGCTAGTCCCACCACTGGGAATCCAATATAAAGTGCATTTCATTGACACGGATCACAACTATTCAGGGATGTTTGCTAGCTGCAAACCCAGTGCTTAATTCACATCTCTAATACGTGAGCATGAGAAAGTAGCTTGAACAGCAGAAATTGTTTGAGTAGTTTATAGCGGTCCTTTAAACATTGCTGAGTGGTAGATACATTTTATACAGGAATCCAGTCAGGATAGCTCGTTTATCTATATAAATAAGAGAAAGGGTTTGTCTGTAGTCAGAACTCGCTTTTTCAATGATCTTTACGTTTCATACATTAGAGGACCCAAAACCAGTTTCTGTTTGTCTGTTTGTCTGTTTGTCTGTCCAAACAGAATTTGTGACAAATTCAGCATTATGCAAAACTGGCTGGACAGAATTTAATGAAACTATTGCAGAACTTAGATACCTGCCTGAAGTTTAACCTGCACCATAAGTGAAATCAAAATGTTGAATAAAAGCGATTTTATAAACAGTTATGTGGCGGGTTTAATACTCGACTTTAAAATAATGTACAAATAAGATACTTGTTCAATGTAAACAAGCACCTGCACCAATAGATATTAATTAGAAAAGCTTGAATTGAATTGAATTTTAAGGTGTTGGAGTCGTTTTTAAAACAAAAATGTAATCTTTATCTGATCTACTTTTTCGTTTTTTTATCTGTGCTTCACTCTCCAATTATCAAACAGAGAGTGTATTTGGCCTTTTGCGAAAGAAGTACAACGTAGCGTTAACTAGGCGTAAGATACTCAACCTTAGAACATTTTATTTCTTTGTATTAATACAGTAAGTTAGACAGAGAGTTCTGCTGTAGAGAAAGTATGTGGGCTTTAACCTGAAATAATAATATCACTGATTACATTAAAGCTGATTAGCTTATTTTTAGCTTTAACCTTTTAGAGAGTTCTACCATGTGTACTTCAGCTAGTAATAGCTAAAGGTTAGTGGTAGCAGTGAAAGTAAGTATATTAGACTTTTAACAATCCTCTCACAATTGTATTAGGTTTGTTCATGTTAGCTAGATGACTTCCCTTAGCATTATCAACATGTATTACTTCAAAATCATTTCATTAATCCTGTCAGGTTTATGCTACACAGCTAATCTTACCTAGTTAGCTAGCTTTAGCAGTATTTATTAGTTAAACATCCTCTCATTATCATCTCATGTTAGCTGGCTGGTTAACTTCAACAGTAGATATACACATAGTGTATCACTTTAAAACCTTCCCAGATCTCTGGCATGTTAGCTCATGTCAGGTTAGCGGATATTAGGTGGCTTTAGAAGGGACGCTAGTAACCATGCAGGAAATGGCACAGAAATGCCATCAGGTTATTTAGCTAGCTGGCATCAGCAGTGAAGATTCTGAATATTTATTATGAGTTCATTTTTTTGCAAAAACCCAGTCAAAAAGTTCCATCTTAAGTAGCTGGCTAAATTGAACTAAATTGAATGTGATAGCGAGCTTTAAAGATACATGACCTTTGAAGATCATGTATGAGGGGCGTTTCAAGTCAAACTAGGACTTTTGATGAAATCTCTCGTGAATGAAGGCATAGAAACAAAGCACAGAACAGCGATGAGACTCTGCAAAACATCTGGATGGTGCAAAAGTTTTAAAGAAGGGCGTAGGTCCGTGGATGATGACCCCGAGGTCGAGGTGGCTCAAAGCCCACTGCTGTCGTGCTCATAAACATTCAGAGAGATCTCCGGCAATACTGTGATTAAAGTGCCTGACGTGCTTTAGATAAATGAGTTTTTAACTCTCACAACAGTGTTCTGCAAAATAAAAAGTCCCAGTCATCTTTTACATATGTAAAAATTCTCTCTGTTAATATTTGTCTGGCTATTGTAAATAGTTTAAACGATCCTGTCAGAAATCTTATCAGAATAGCTCATTTTGGCTAGATCGAACAAGTTTATTTATTACGATTTTACGAATGCCATGCATTCACAACAAGTATATTTACTACTATTGATTAAATGCTCATTACTGAAATATTCTTTGACATTTTCAGCACTAAAAAGTAAGACCATGTACAGATTATTTGACAATCCTTTTAGAAATCCTGAAGGCCAGTGGTGACCATTGTATTTATTCCCACTTTTAAGACTGTGATAGGTCAATATTCGGTTAATATTCACACACGCATTCACACAGTACGGGCAATTTGGGAACGCCAATTAGCCTAATCTGCATGTCTTTGGATTGTGGGAGAAAATCGGAGTACCCGAAGAAAACTCACAGATCACGGGGACAACATGCAACTCCATGCACACAGACCCCAAGGCAGAACTCAAATACGGACCCTGAAGGTGTGACGCCACATTGCAGTAACAGCCATTTTTTATTTATTCTTTTTTTTTTTGAGAAATTGTGTCAGGTTAGCGCATGTTTGAAACCTGGAAGGCTTTAGGAGGGCACATTGGAAATTAAAATCCTGTCAGAAAACTTGTCTTATTGTAACTATGTGGTCTAAAATGACAGTTACAAAATGTATGTAGTAAAATACTCCTGGGAATACATTTGCATTTGGCAGACGATCTTATCCAAAAGGACTTACAAGAGTGCTTAAGTTTCCGTCATTGGATAGATCCTTACACTGGGTAAGTAGGTTACTAATTTCAGGTTAGTTATTGGTACCAAATATAAAGGTTTTAAAGTTACATGAAAATACATGCATGCACAGGATCCTGTATGACTGCCGATGACTTCCATTTTGTCTAATTGTGCTTGTGTCTATTAGAAACATTCTGGCATGAGAATAAAACCTGCCACCTTGGATTATCAAAATCTACACTCTTTTATAAAGAGCTACACATTGGCCTATTGTTTTCCTCTACCAGTCTGCTACTTTTCTCAGGTCTTCTGGGGGTCACGTGACTGTAAATAATCAATACACACACACTCACACACACACACACACACACATACACACACACACACACACACACACAAGACCAGGTTGAAAAAAGGATTCATTAGCGAGACTCTCTGGAGAGAACCTCAGGGCCTACTGGGGAAAGGATCAAGACTCGCCATGACAGGTGAAAATAAAGCTCCTGCCCCCATGGCTTGTTCCTCCACCTCCACCTCGCCCACCTCCTCCTCCTCCTCAAACAACTCATTTTAGATGGAAGTGGTACATTCTCAGATTCGCACACACACACACACGCACATGCACACACGCATATGCATCCTGAGAACACAAACAGATTCCAGATTGGATGGCACGAAGATGAAAGCCTTCCTCTTGCATGCAGAGCTGAAGTGAAACTTGATGTGTTAGTCAGAGTGGACATGCTGTACAGTTTGTGCAGTAACAGTGAAAAACATTTTAAAAAACGGGGGGGGGGAATAAGACCCTAAAAGTCCCCAGCAGGCTGTGTAGTCCCCACCGCCCATCCACTGCTCATTTAGAGGGAATGACGGCGTTTGCCAGCCGGCCTGGACCTGCTTCATTTCTCCGTGGAACGGCGCTCGGTGCCGATGCAGACATGCTTTCCGGCACAAGCGAGTCTCCAGGGCTCAATTAAAGCTGGATTACACTGCAGTATGCTCCATCCTCCAGCCCTCCTGCTCCCTGTCTCCATCAAACATCAACCCCCTACACCACAAACAATCCTCTCAACTCTCTTAGCTCACTCTCTCTCTCACACACATATACAACACACACATACACATTGCCTCAGCATGAGGGTTTCCTTGACACGTTTATCGACCCTTGCTTAAACAGGCAGGATTTGCCATGGAGAGGGCAGCATAGAGTCAAGCGGGAAGGGAGTTATCCTGGGAAGGAGGTTCAGTAGCGAGAATTTCCGTTCCTGTACCCTCACTTCTATGCTAGACTAGATCAGTGTATGATATACTTTGTGCAACTTTCTTTGTTATTGTACACTCAGGATTGGTAGAGCTCTTTTCTTTATTTTCTTGGTAGCGGATAACTAAAGGGTCCCCAGATAAAACTAAATCTTTATGGTATAAATAGCTCGGAAAGTTGAATGGAAAGTTAAGATGAGCTCAAATCCCAAGATCCATTGCTGAGTAAAAATAACTACTCGGCTCAACTGTAAATTGTTTGAAATTGGATCAATTTAATTCATTCTTTCATTTAAAAAATACTTAACCATTCTCTCTCTTTCTTATTTATTATTGAAATCCCTAAATAAATGCCATCCTGGAAAGTGCACAAAAAGGTATTTCTAAACTAAGCTCAGTTTATTCCTTTAAGTCATAGTTGTAAGGGAAAGAATTTGTGGAATTCTTTTTACCGACAGACGCGTAAACACGGAAATGCCACAATTTCAGGCTAAGTATTTTTACCGCTTCAGTGTTGAAAAGCATGCTGGAATAAACCTACATAGGAACAGCTTGAGTATGTTAGCTTTAAAACACTAAGGTACATATGATATCGGACAAGGAAACAAATTTGAGGTGGCGACGCAAAGTGCAGTTACTCCTTCCAACCTGGCATTCATTATTTTTACATCCTTAGATGTTATCTATCAATCTATCAATCTATCTATCTATCTATCTATCTATCTATGACACTGTCATTTTTATCTAAAGTGGGTTACTTCCTGTAACTGTTTTGTTATAAAAGCTGTAAATTTCCCCCAACCTCTTCCAAAGTTAAGACAAAAATATTATACTGAGAATATTATATTGGACATTGGCATAGAGGTTAGCTCCATGGCCTCGCACTTCCCCCAGGTTAGGGGTTCGATTCCCACCTTGGTTCTGTGTGCATGGAGTTTTTTTTCCCATGCTTGGTGGCTTTCCGACGGGTACTCCAGTTTCCTCCCACAGTCCAAAGACAAGCAGATTAGGCATAGCCATAAGTGGCATTTCCAAACTGCCTGTGGTGTGTGAGTGTGTGAGCGTGTGCCATGCGATAGATTGTCCAGGATTACCCCGCCTCATGATCCTAGAGTCCTGGGATGGGCTCCAGGCCCCCTGTGACCCTCTACAGAATTAATATTATAGAGAATGAACGAATATTACACTGAGAGTTTTTACTTCTTATTTAACCTGCGATTGTCAGAGCTGCTGGTATTGAAAATGAATCAACACCATTTGACCAATCAGAATGGAGAATTTAACAGCACTGCAAAATTTAAAATTTTAACTAATGATTTGTTGTTAGTTGTCATTAGTACTGATTTTTTTGTGCTTTATGCAGCACTGGGTAATTGCACATATGCTACAGATAGAGGTTAGGTTAAATTAACTATAATTGAAGTATACCATTAAGAA
>JAOVVB010000050.1:25553104-25578653 GCA_028570985.1 Heterobranchus longifilis | reverse complement strand
AAGAGGAGATTTATGGATGCAGTGAGAGAGGACATGAAGTTAGTTGGTGTGAGAGAAGAGGATGCAGAGGACAGGGTATGATGGATGCAGATGATTCGCTGTGGCGACCCCTGAAAGGGAACAGCCGAAAGATAAAGAAGAAAAATAAATTAATTAATAAAAATGGATAATCATTCTTATGGCAAACCTTTCTGAAAGGAGAAATACATTTAAAGTTTATGAAAGTCTTCAGTGTCAGCATTTAGAAAAATAAGAGGTAACGTTCTTTACTTTAACTTCAGGTTTATTCTCCATGGAAAAGTTTTTCAAGAAAGAGAATTGAGCATCTTCCAGTTTCTCTTTTAACATGACGAGCTTTTTTTTTCTTCTTCTTCTTTTTCTTTGCTGTTGCATTATGTGGTGCTGTTATAGAAAATATTCTACTTCAGCATAGCAAGAGTCACTCCACTTTGCATTAGGCTGCATCACACCAGCACCTTGATGATTAGTTTACTGTCAAATTTTATTCCTTATGTAATAAACTAAACAGTTTGAATCCTTCCTGAATGCATCTCACTAATCCCAAGCCCACACACTTCCCCAGAATTTCTAATCTTTTCACTAGGCTGCTTTTTAAAATTCCAGACGCCAAACACCTCAAAATCAAATGTCGCGTTTCCCATCTGATCTCCCCCAGTCCGTGACATTGGCTCTAAGGCCTGAAAATGAGGGAATTTAAAATTCCTTCAGATTCTTTGCAGCCGAGTCCATATCAAGGCTCCATTCCTTCCTGAGCAGGTATCACAGGAAAGAAGATGTGGTTTTGCATAATCAGTGTCACTATACATTTAGGGTGTATGAGAGCATGCGGCAGGGTGACGGCGCTGTGGAAGTGGTGCGAGACCGAGGTGTAAAGAACAGACGAAAATGCATCCCATAGATAGTTATCTCGAATGGACAGCGGGGTTTGACAAACAAAAACAAAAAAAAAATGATGTACAGACAACTGTTTCGTAAAATTATGGAATTATCTAAATGAGTTATGTTTTCTAATTCCTTTGATAATGGAATCGAATGTTTGTTAATTCAAAGTGCAAAACTGGGAAATATTATGAAAATACACATTGATGCACATAAGTGCGTCTACTACTACATTATTGTGCAGAACCACAGTGGCATTGTGCATGCACATACACATACAGCAAAAAAAAAAAAAAAAAAAAAAACATATCCACCCACACATAGATTCAGATAAACAGCTTGAGTGGGTGTGAGTTAGGAGCTTGGAAGACTGAGCCTGATTTTCTTTAGGGTGTTTTCAGTGAGCCCACACTAATGGTTGCTGTTCAGGGGCTCCTGATGCCCTCATCTTCCAGTAAGAGCAGTCAGGAAGAGGGGGACAGAGAGAGAGAGAGAGAGAGAGAGAGCTCTTGGTGACTGGAGACAAGAAAGGGAACGAGACAGAGGGGACAAGACAGATACACAGACAGGGATGTTGGTGAGCAAAACAGAAAGCGACAATAAGGGAGACCAGAAAAGGAAAGAGTGACGGACAAAGGAACCAGCCATGAAAGTGTATTTGAGACCGCCGAGGACAGCTTTAAGCTTGTTAGTGTGTGTGGGTGTGTGCAACCAAGGGAAAAGTGGGCTGCCTGATGAGCAATGAGTGCCTCTCACTTCTGCAATTAATCCTGTCTTTCTACCTGTCCTCGGCCTCGGCCCCTGTAGTACCCTACAAGGATCTATTATCCCTCCCGTCTCGCTAGCCTCACAATCGCTTTATTGCGCTACACATTTGCCTAGCCTCTTTTAATTCTGCCTGTCATGCATGGCCTATCAGCCCTCCGGTTGCAAAAAAAAAAAAAAAAAGTATCTCAATTGACGACTTAAGGGCACATACGTCCTGAAATTTACAACATTCCTTCTTCTAACGTAGCTCCACAACTCGGTTGGTGAGGCTAGGAGGATGGTTTCATCCTGAGGGGTTTGTGAGAGGGTTCTAGAGGAAGCTCAGGAGGTAATCTGGCTGTTGAGTGCAGTAGATAATTTGCACTTGATCCCCTTGTAATTATATAGTTTAAATCGTTTTACTCCAGCTAATCCCGCAGCGTGCGCAGGCGGAGCTTTTGGACGTTGCTCATCAGCAGATGTCTCACTCTTGCTGCAGGCTTGCAGAAGTGGGAGGAGATGTGGCTTACTGACATAATTATTTTGACTGTGCAAGTGGGATTATTTTGGGTTTTGCATATCACATCCCACCATAAGGTGTATCTAGACAGGCAGGTTTTTTTTTTTCCCTGGGACGGAAAAAATGAGCTTCCTGCTAAATACTCCGGTTCGGTGTCTGTGTGGTCCGTGGTCGTGGTTGTCGATCAGGTATATATTAGGACACCTTAACGTGATGAGATTCCCATGACAGAGATTACGTATTACTCGAGAAGGTTTAATTCAGCCACTGAAGCATGAATGAAACCAAACAGCATAACCAAATGA
This sequence comes from Heterobranchus longifilis, assembly GCA_028570985.1. NCBI lineage: Eukaryota > Metazoa > Chordata > Actinopteri > Siluriformes > Clariidae > Heterobranchus > Heterobranchus longifilis. The sequence goes on along the minus strand of JAOVVB010000050.1, from coordinate 25,576,181 downwards.
TCACATCTGAAAACCAGAAGGAGGAAAAGACGGATGACAGAAGTGTCCATGTCCCTGCTGGCCGTAGGGACTGCAGGCCATCTTGCAAGCCTGCCAAAGCTGACAGGCTGTGACAAGCTGCTTGGCGTGTAGCTAGTTGACTAATTACACTGGATTACAGCATATTAATGCAAGCCGTTCTCTCCAGGGTCAGCGACCTACTCACACTAGCTCCTAAAGCACCGAGGATGACTTTACATTTTCGAAGAAACACAAAGTAGACATTCCCCCTATGGATGCATAGATCAAATGAAAGACATAGACCAAGACATGCTGCCTCATCAAAAAAAAAAAAAAAGAACGGAATAAAATCCTGCAAGGCCTTTCCCATATAGTGCAAAAGGGGATTCTCTGGTAACAATCCCGCTCTCTATCTTTCTCTCTCCTGCACTTTCTCTCTCTCCCATGTGAAAAAGGAAATGGCTGAAATAGGAGCACTCACAAAGTGCAAGCAGGACGGCCAGTTCATAAAATGATTTATGGCTCGTGTGAGTAAATGCTCCCTAAAGCTGGATCATAGGCATTTCCTCATTGATTGAACTATTGCACCGAAATCAGATCTTGATTAATGAGTTACTGTCGGAGGGGAAAGGGCTCGTACTAGGGGGATCTTTATTTTGCAGCCCACCAGGCTGTGTAATTCAGAGGAACTGGTATGCAAGATGCACACGTCTTTCGGAATGTGTCAGTTTATGCTTATACGATAAAAACAACACTGTAGACTGCATTGTATGAACATGATAAAAAACAATCTTAGGACACAGGTTCTCCCTACTAATTCATTTTAACTCGCCACAAACACAACTAGGCATGTTTGGTAAAAAAGTCTTTTTCATGAGCATTGTTCGTTGGGATTAGAGATTGTCCATGATCAGGCATCATGGAAAGTGAATTCAAAGCAATGACGCTGTGCTGAATACAGGACTTGATTGGCTCTGCCAACGGAGGTCCAAACATTAAATCAAAACCCTGTTAAAATGTGTTTGGGTTTGAAGTAAATAAAACATTTAAACAATTTCGCAGCAAAATGAGATAAAAAGCCATCTTTAGACTTTGGCATATTTATTGATCGCAGGCCCACTAGATTGTCTAATACAAAACATTTTTGTTGAAACACGCACTATATTGTTCTTCTCTTAGAAGCTTTGAACTATCACTAGCACTGGTTTTGCTGCATTTGGGATCCATGATGCACTATTTATGAAAGTTAGGCAAAGATATAATCCTATACCAGTCCAGATGTGTGTTTGAGAGACATGAGATACACAGGTTGCACATGGAAAGCTGTTGCATTTAATACGCCTGATTAGGCCTACCGCATCTCCTTCTCCAATCCGGATTCCTGACCTCTATTATAAACTTATGGGACCACAGAGACACAAAAACTGAAGTGAAACTGAAACTTGTAGAGAGGGAGGTTTATAATGCAGTGTAAACTGTAGTTCTACTGTATTTAATGTTTCTCATGAACTCCAACAACCTTTGTAACTGAAAAGGTTTTTTGTTCAACAAAACTCAACACTACTTTTTTTTCTTCCAAGTGGTTGCTATGACTCACAACAAAAACACAGTGAAGCATGAGTTAGCTATTTTTACTTGAAACTTAACCAACACTATTAATAACACTAAATTGAATAATAATTGCAAACATATTTGCAGGCTGGTTTAGTTACTGGGGCAAAACGGTGGCAGGTGGACTTTTAGGGTTTTGCAAAATCACCCAAAATTCACATTGATATAACCAAAAGAATTTGGAGCTAGAATCTTGGCATTTGTGCTTTGTAACACCCTTGTGGCGCAGAAAATATTTTGAGCATTGCTTCTTTAACAGCTTTTAATACTCCTTGCCTAAAAAAAAAAAATTATAATAATAAATTCTGGAAATATCTGGCGATATCTCATTTTGTTGTCAAACTGTTCATTTGAAGGCATGCAGTTCTGGGAAATACATCACAAGGAGCAGAGTTGATGTCATCAATCCAGTATATTGTTTCTCTTAAACCATAATAACTAGGCAATACATTTCAATCAATTCAGTTCTAATGTACGGAAGTAATTGGTCAAAACAATAATTTAATGCTGTATTATTTTTCCCAGCTTGTTAACAATTTAAATTGTTCTATACTGTCTAAAACCATTTGTTCTTCCTGTACCCAGTATACTGCATATTCGTTCACATGTAACATCCTTAATATGTGTGTATTGTATTTGGGCTTTAGCATCCAAAAGAGTAAACCAATCCTCTTACAAAAGCCAAACAGGAGAAATGAGGCATGCTAAGAGTGTGTTTAATACACAACAGCGCTCCTGATTGTGTCGAACCAATTCCTGACTTGCAACAAAAGAGGACCCAAGCCCAGCTACTTATATCTACTCGTCTTGCTAGCTCAGAGAAATAATAGTCTTAAGAAGAGGTCTTAAAATTATGGGAAGAGAATGCTGGGAAGGCTTACCCAGCCTGCCTCATGCAACATTTAAACAACGGGTTCGGAGGGCTGAAAGAAGACAGAAGAAAAGGTAGCTATGCAGAGTGCACTTCTGGAGCTCTAGTGCCCTTATTGTACAGAAGTCACATCGCATTAACACTGAGGGCCATTTGCAGGCCTCTCTTCTCCGTGCTGGGCCTTTCAGAACAGATTAAGCTATGAAAACCCAGGAATTACTAAAGCACCTATTAAGCATTATGCTCAGCCTTTTCTTTTCTGTTCCCTTTGAACAAGCCTGAATACACTTGGGCGTTTCATTGATTTTAAGAAGAGAGGAAAAGAGGGATGGATGAAGAAACATGAGAACTGAAAATACTTTGGAGAAAAAAAAAATATATATATATATATATGCATAACAAAATTCCTCTGACCTCATAATGCTAAAATGTACCGGCTGACTGCATTTCACTCACCGTTGTTTCTCATTCCAGTATTGTATTCCACCCATTCATTATTCTCATCAACAAATTGAGAGCATTCTCTCTGTATTCATCATTGTAAAGGTTTCGTGATTAGCCCTCACAGCATGATGCTGGGATGAAAGGAGCCCCGGACTGCAGTTTAAAGCGAGACTGGCTGGGTCTTTCCCCAAATGGGGAAAAGGCTTCAAACGCATCATAATGCATAGGAACGCTGATCATTGCCTTTAACAGGATTGGAGAGCCACGGCAGTGCCACTCAAGATGCAGGTCGTGTGGCGTTAAACGGCTGTCAGACTGAGAAAAACGCAGACAAAAGGGCTCGGCCTCTTTTGAAGAGCCACGTCGAGGAGAGAGAGAGAGAGAGAGAGAGAGAGAGAGAGAGCGATCCTGGAACTGTGCTTGCAAGTATGTTTTGGAAATCGGGCTTTCAGTCTAAACTTGGATTCCTGCACAAAATTTCCAAAAATCCTTAACATCAGTTGGCTTCCCATCTGCATTTCATTTTCACCAGGAACCCAAGCTTGAACCGACTTGAGCAATACATATGCAGGGGCGTGTGGGGGTGGTGTGTATATCTGTACATGTGTGTGTGTGTGTGTGTGTGTATGTGTATGACGAAAAATAGAGGTGAAAGAGAGACTGTGCGCCATTCAGCTCCAGACGAGAATATGGAACATAATGAGCTCTCGAGGGGCATCTGCCCATTAAATCAGCTAACGGGGGTATAGCAGGTAACTGAGGTGCGTTTGAAAAAGCACACAGATTACCAAATGAATGCACGGATCGACTGTGTTCTCTAAAGGTTTTACAGTTGTAAAGGAAAGACTCTCGGGGTCCTATTTGAAAGAAAAATTCTTGTAGGCTTCTGCAAAGAACCGTTAGAGCTCTGTTAGATGGACAAACCAAAAATGACTTGGGATCTACAGTTTTACTAAAGAGTGGAAATCATGGCTTGTGACATGTCAAAATACTTTGGTAAAAAAAGAAAAAAAAGACTAGAATTTTTGACAGACTAGTGGTATGGTGGCACAGTGGGTAGCATTGCCACCTCACAGCTCTAGTGTCCAGATCTCAGATTACAATAAAGTCTTACGGACCGACATTCCATCAGGAGTCAATAGTTCTACTTTGTATCCAGCGTTACTGAGATCCACTATGGTTCTCTGGCAAATCTCGCTAAAATGGAGCAACATCATGAAGTGAATGAATAAATGAATGAAAGATAATATGAGTAAGGGATCAGGATTGTCCAAATAGCTTCCTTGAGAGCTTCTCCTTGGAACTCTTTACACTGTGGTGGGGGTAAAAGTTTCCCAAGTGAAACAAGACAATGAACTTTTAAAGGCTCTTGATTTGGATTTAGACTGAATGATTTTAAATTCTTTGGATGGACAAAGATTCTCACTTCCTGTTGAAAATCCTTTCTTATCACTTCTGTTGAAATTTTTAAGCACTCTTAGTTTGCACAATAGATTGCACAAACACTCTGAGTAAATATCTAGTGATATGGAATGAAGATTATTTAATGTAGAATAATATTATATCTATTTATTAGTCTCTATTTAATAGAGCTTTCCTGAATTTCGCATTAGATCCAAGTTGATTATTTATAGGTATTTTATAATTGATTTATTTAAAAGTGTGGATTGAGCTCATTACACTAGACAAATACAGGATTAATGAGATGAAGAAAAACTTAGCAGTTGATAAAATGGAAATATAATAAGTGATAATTGTAGGCTGTGATATGAACCTCCTGGCTACGTATCACGGCCCCTGGGGTTCCTGCGCGGAATACCCCTCGTTTAAAAAGCACTGCCCTAGAGGAAGAACTCTGAAGAGTGCACCCTATACTTAAGCTCATACATCCACATGCAAACACAAAAAACTACCATGAAGACCCCTTAATGCGACCCTATTAAAGTCCTAATTGGATTGCCAGCAGCCAAAAGGAAAGATTTGGGGCCTACTTGCCTTTACTTCCTTTTGTATCTGCACCAGTGGCGGTAGCAAAACAACAGCATACGGATCGAATGGTCAAAGAAGTTCTCTTTCCTTAAACACAACATGGACGTCACCCCACCCCAAAACCCCACACCCACCCTACCTCTTTGCCCAAAATCCATTCGAACGTCTAAAGGAATGAGCAATCTCTTTACCGCGGCTAGGTTCCCGTCCAAGAAAACAAACATCCCCTTGTCCATTGGAGTGCCAAAATAAACCCTCCCCTAGCACCAGCATCAATCATGTTAATTATGGCAAACACCATAATAACAACAATTACAATAATATCTCATTAAGCAGCAGAGAGAGTGAATGACGGGGGAGAATTAATAGCAGGCAGGTGTACAACACGCTGCAATTATGGAACCTGAAATTAGCTCATTGCCCCAAGGCAGACGTAGAATGCAGAAAGAAAAAGAGAGAGAGAGAGAGAGAGAGAGAGAGATCTCAAGGAAGGAGCAAAGGAAGGAGACAAACTTGCAAGTATGGGTTCACAGACTGAAAAAGTGTGTGTGAGGGGGGGTTGCAAATCAGGAAACAAAAATGTCTTAAATGTGTAAATTAGGCAGAGTAAAAAGCATAGAAGTAGAAAGCGAGGGGGAAAAGCAGCTTTTCCCAGGCAGAGTTGAGAGGGAGGCAGCCGAAGATGATCAAGGGGAGCCGTGGAGCTTCGCGGCAGCCGACTGGCAGTTTCCCCTTCTCCTGTCATTCATTCATTACACAGCTCCAGAGTTGCGGTGAAAGCGCCTCCTCGCCTTGACCCATCATATTTCGGCTTCTGTAAACGGCTAATCCGCCTTCGTTAGACGGGGTGTCGACACGTTTTGCATGCTCTCACGCTTCAGTCTTTTTCCAAACCTTGCTGTAAGGAAGCTGAAATAAACCGCCACTATCGTCAAAATCAGTGCAATTTCAAAGCTTTTGATGTGCATCTCGTATTTGATATGTTGATCTTTGACTATATCATCTGTACCATGCTAATTTATTACTCAGACATGTATTTCAGAGATTATAGTGATACTTAATATGTCCTGCGAAATTAGCTAAATCAATTTATTCATGTTCTGGGTGATTTATTCTGATTTTCCATTTTTTGCTCATGTTGAACTCGGTTTTTAGACTATACAGTAGCTTTGTCTCAATACTATTTGTACATTATGTGAAAATTATATGTATTCTCATACCTGGAGCTCCTGACGCTTAAGAGTTTGTGCAGGTCCAAGAAACATGTATTTTTACAAATACATACATTATATAAAAACCTTACAGCATTTTCTTACTTAACACACTGTTTTACTATTACTACTCCCACATACTGTAAATACAGATATGAATAAGACTGGTATTATTATTAATATTTTTAGAAAGGTAAGGTTCATATACTGTAGCATGAGGTATAGTAGAGGCATGGCTCATAAATCCTGCTGCATAGGAAAATGATTTTTTAAAAATGTATATATAGTGGTCATTCATTCATACATTCATTTATTCATGGTGTTACTTGCTTGGTTAAATAGATTTGTCCAAAAATGTTGCATGCAAGTAAAAACAACAAAACAACAAAATTATAACTCTTAGTTGGATTTAAAATAATAATAATAATAATAATAATAATAATAATAATAATTTCACATATCAATTTAAAAAAGTAGGTTAACCTATTTACACTTTTTAAATACAAATATAAATACTTAGAGCCCTAAACAGATACACGTCCATATAACATCTTAAAGGTTCCATATTTAACTATTTCACTATCAAATTAACACAGATCTCAGAGCTGCCCTAAAGTGTGTGTGTTAATCTTCCAGCTAAAATAACCCTGTCTTATAATAATGTCTTTTTTTTTCAGAGCTTAAACTCCCTCAGTTTCACTCCTCATCCAGATGGACCATTTCAGTGTTTATGTAAATGAACTACTCCTGAACCATGTCCAAAAAAAACAGCAGGCCTAAGTGGTGCTGAGCAACAAGCCAAGAGACAATATCTTCTTATATGAGGTCATAACAGGGGAAAAATCTAACTGGCTTGTTTAAGCTCTGTGCAATAAAAAAAAATGGACAATTTTTCAGGGAACATTTTTCATTTTTTTACTCTCTCATGGTTGTGTTTGTTTAAAAATGACTAAAAAGTAGATTTTACATGGTCAGTCCCCTTTAAGATTAACCTCCTAGTGGTGGTACCATTTGCAACAAAGAAACAACTGTTATGGCATCATCTACCCTTTTGTAAAGTATGGCATACAGACTATATTTTGTAGTGTATCCACAGTATTTAATAATCATTATACTGTTGATTAGTTTTCATGAGGAATGTAATGTATTGCTGAATGCTAAATGTATTACTGAATGCTGACATGCTGACAAATCAACGAGTTTAATTGACCAAAGTGATTATTTTTAAGAAGAGAAATGTAGGAGAGAAACTTAAACAAATACTTCTGATTATTCTTGACCTGACTTCTCTTCCCTTCTTTAATGATGAACGTCTTTCCTGCACCCTGAGCACTCAGGAACCGGCTGAAGGCGTAGATGCTGACACCGCCACTGCTGAATGTTTTATCACGTCAGAGCTCAGGTTGAACAGCACGACTCTTTTAGCCTGAGGGCTGTTCCTGAGCCCCGCAGAGACCCTGAGGCAGACTTCCTCCAGCCCTTTCCGCTGGTTTTACCATGAAGTGCACTGCTGCTGAATTTTGATTATGGATGTGTACAGTTGGCTAGGGGGAAGGAGCTATGAAAGAATGGCTCCATAAGAATCTTACAAAGGAAAAAAATTTATGTAGAAATAGTGGTATTGCTCCTACATTTAGTTGTGTATTATCTCTCTTTGATGCCATTTGTGCAAATTTGCCAGACGGAAAACTTAATACAGTTCAGTTTTGTAAAAAAAAAAAATAATAATAATTTATACTTTGTGGATTCTGTGATTTTTAGGATAAGATGTAATAAATAATTCTGTGAAGTTTCAATTTCCTTTTCACGTTGGTCAGAAGGTGAGTGTCAATTTTCTGTGATTAAAAACAGATGATACACTTGTTTTTGATATACATATTTATATAAACGTGGGCAGTTCAAGTGCTGGAATTTCTCATGAATAAAGCCGTAAAACTGATTGACATAGACAGAAGAATTCAAGCAACAAGGTCATAAGTCTGTGAATGACCATCTCAAGGAGGCCACTGCTGAACTGATGTTCCTGTGAACATTCTCCAAGTGTAACACCCTATCTTTGAAAATTGATGGATAACTTGTTGACTTATGGAAAAGATGCATCTAATCATTCACCAACACTCCTTGCACATTACAGGAACTGGGCTGGGGTATCGTCCATACAGTCCTGACCTCGCTCCAAGCCATTTTCACATGTTTGGACCATTAAAAGGAGCACACGGGAGGCCAGGGTTTCAGACGTGAAGTAGGCAGTCTGATCACTAAGAAAACGTTCTACCCTGATGGTATCCAAGCACTAGAGAAACACTGGGATATGTTTGTTAGTGTGGCAGGGGATTATCTAGAGAAATAAAGGGAGTTTTTACTTTCATTTAACATTACTATCAGAAAAAAATGGAAGCTGGTGTTTATAGCTGCTATGACATAAGTGATCACACTTGTCTTTTAGATATTTCATAACATTAAATGTAACTAAGGCGGCATGGTGGTGTAGTGATAAGCACTGTCTCCTTGCACCTCCAGGGTCCAGGTTCGATTTCCGTCTCTGTGTGTATGGAGTTTGCATGTCTTCCCCGTGCTTGGTGGGTTTCCTCCGGGTACTCTGGTTTCCTCCCACAGTCGAAAGACATGCAGATTAGGCTAAGTGGCATTCCCAAATTGCCCATAGTGTGTGTGTGAGTGTGCGTATATGTGTGTGTGCCCTGCTATGGATTGGCACCCTGTCCAGGGTGTACCCCGCCTCGTGCTCTAAGTCTCCTGGGATAGGCTCCAGGCTCCACACTGCCTAGAATACAGGATAAAGTGGTATAGACGATCAGTGAGTGAGTGTGAAAATGTAACTACAAATGGTTAAATGTTGGATGTGTTGTTTATTAAAAGAAAATTGTAAATGTTCACAAAAATCACTATGTTATAGTGAGAAATAAAATATTTCCTGACATGCTGTTATAGGCATCCGGCCGCATTACACCACTCTATTGTTGATTATTTTCCTATCACGACACGCCCTGTTGTTTTTTCTTTTTTTTTTACATATTGTATATGTATGTAATGTAATATAATAAAAAGCTTAAAAGAAAGACAATAAGGTTTTCTAATGAATTACTTCGAATACAAATTATCTGCTATAAAATGACATTACTCTGATGACTTTCCCCCAGAAAAGAATGTGTCTACTTCGTTCAGTGCAGATTTCCCTTCACTGCATTACAATGCACTGAAGAGCACATCTGCCCTGAAAGGTATTAATAAAACTAATTTCTAATTTCTCCTAACCACTGTGAAATCAGAAATCCTCCTGAAATGACACTCGCATAAATCCACCCCAAAGGTATCAATCATTTTAACCCTCATTGAGGTGTCGTGTCAGCTTCACAAAGGCCCTCATATGGTGTTAATGAGCGTGTAATATAAGCGGCTGGCCACTAGGCCCTCGTGCAGCCGCTTCGTAGACGTCAGAGCAGTGAGTCTGGAGCTGTCTCTCCACATCACTCACAGTCAATCTGGTGGAATAAATATTAAGGCTAGTTCATGGCAGCCGTAATCACTAACCATAACACAACGAGAAAATTGATGAATATTCATGAATGTAACATGTATTGAAAATCTGAGGACATGTTTTTCCCACAGTCATAATAAGGAGTTATTTCTGGGAAATAATTATGTTCCTTCCAGTTCCTTTGTGCATTAACATGAAACAATACTAACTGTTTTCTCACTGTGGAACCTTTTTTTTTTTTAAGAGCTAAAATATCTCCAGGTCATCGCGCTGAGAGGCTACACGGAAGCGAAAGTGTGCTCGGGGGTTCGTCCGTGTTACTAATGGAAATGATATACTTTAATATGGACGTGTCGCCTCCCACGTGTCCTCCCATCGTGCTAAACAAAGGAACCGGCAACTTATGAACTGCCTGCACCACTCTGGCAAGTCCATAAAACAACTGGCCCCAGTCACCAGGGGAGAACCCCCACACACAGCCCCGCCTCCCAGCAATGCCGCCCCTCTCACACAGGACCACCAGATGACACAGATGGGACAAGGGCAAACAAAAAAAAAAAAAAAAAAAAGGAAAAAGGGGGCTCCCTCTGTAGTGACCCAGATCTCTTTCAAGAAGCCATTCACGCAACAAATTGGGGAAAGCTGGGACCTTGCAGCAACACTAAAGCTTCTTGCTCTTTTAATAGCCAACCTCAGTGCTCGTTATAAACGCAGACTGATTTACAAGGACGTTTAAGGCAAAATATGCAAGGCAGGCTATTTAGGATTTAAGAGAAGCTTGCTTGATGTTATTACTGACCCTTTGGAGATGAGAGCGCACTTTAAGAGATGCCTTACGAATCAGTTTGAAATGTGTTTAAAAAAGTTGCACTAATATGTGTTTTTGTCTTTTTTACAATGGTTTAGTGTGTATAGACAAGCCAACCATGCATTTTTCTTATTATAATTTGCATACCTTTACTTGGACTTACTTATAACTCTATAATTATTTACAGTATTTGTATAATTATATTTCTTTTCATTTCTCATCATGTTTTGTTAAAAATCAAAAAGCTACAAAAATAAACTACAAACTGGAATAAATGGATATTTTCACATGACTTGACAGTCTGAGAGGGTGACATACTGTATATGTCTGCTATTTGTTTGTTTGTAAAATTTATTAATTTTCATTTTTACTTTACTATTTCAGCAGGCACAAAAAATAAACAGCTGTACCTTTTTAGTGCTATATTTTACATGACTCTAAGTCCTAGATGCTTGCTTATTTATTTATTTATTATGTAATTTACATTTAGTTTTTTATATTGCATTATAATATATATATATATTATTAATGTTTTACACCATTGCATCAGTATAGGCACCAAAATTACCAACCAACCAAACTAAAAACTTAAACAGCTGGCCATTTTTGCCGTTATAATCCACAGGGCTTTCTGTCTAAAATAATAATATAGATGACGGCTATTTTCCTGTTGTTCAGTAGGGCATTTCTTTCACTCTATTTCACACACCCTGTACTTTAGTCGTAGATGATAGCACGAGTCATTGTTCTTTTGTTTTTTTATTCCTTTCTCTTTTTGTCGCCTGTCTCACTTTCACTTCTGCAGCTCACTGGCTCCCTCTCCCTCCTCCTGAGCACGTCTCTCTCTCTCTCTCTCTCTCTCTCTCTCTCCACCCCTCCCTTCTTGCAATCTGCATACAGAGACATTTGTCATCATTAGCCCTGCTCCGACAGTTGGCACCCGGCACCTCAGATCTCGAGAACTTGCAATTATGAAGCCTTCATCTCGTATTTGGGTTACACGGCCTAATTTCATCATGGGCTTCATCCGCCACCATTTCATTACCCAAAGCCCCCCAACCTGGTGAAGAGAGCAGCCTCTTTCTCCTTTCTCCTCCTTTCCCCTTTTGTTTTCCTCCTTCCACAAGCGGCTGTTCGACACCCGGTCGTAGAACGGGGCGGCGTTATTAATTTGGATATGCATCTAGCACATTGTCCACGCCGGGGCTGTTGTGAAGATACTTTTGGTTCGCGTATCTTCGGGTCAGCGGGCAAATGATTACAGACTCAACCTCTAGACACAAGCCGTCTCTCACACACATTAAGATTAATCACAGGGAGCAGGGATGGTTGCACTGTTGAACAGATCTTTTTCTATACAACGCTAAAATATAGAGAAAGATCTCTCAAGCTTTGTGATATTCCAGATTTTTGAGGGGAAAGAAAAATTCAAATTGACCCGGGAGATAAATGAAATCTATGCAAATGCTTGGGTGTCATTTATCACAGAAGCCATTGAGCACTGCACGTTGAAGTGGGGGCGAAACTGTGCAGTGTTGTGATTCATGTGATTCAAGTCGATCTTTTTCTGGATGCTTTCTCTCTGTTTTTTTCTTCTCCTCTTTGCTTCTCTCTGAGCACTTAAAGAGCAGTAAAGTTAATTTGTGTTCTCAAGGTTGGGGTTTATAGAGGTGGTTTAAGCACATATGGCTTTAGCTTGGCGAGCTGCTCTGAACATGGCTCTGGCCTCTAAAATGTGCGCCTCGGGCTGTTTTGTCCTCAGCTACCAAACACCCCATGGGAGGAGGTCGCTAATGCGGCATGGAAACTAAAACAAATGGAGGGACTGGATCCGAGGCGTGGAAGGTAGGGGGCTGACAGGCAGGAGGCAAAAGGAAATTAACTGGGAGTCCTGCGGTGCGGCCATATTGCCTGGAATAACCGAATTCGCCTCAGCTACGTAAACTCAATGACAATTCTGCTATCCAGTCACAGCTAGTTGAAAGGGATATGTCATAATAAGTGTCCGTCTTGTATAATGCGATCTCTCACGAAGCCGGGCTCCATGGTAATATCGCAGCTCTCAAACAACGAGGCCCTTAATCTGATTTATATTCGACTATGCCACTCCATTAAATCCACTTGATAATCTGTGCTGTGACCTAGCGACGCCTTTTGGCACAGATCCATTTTTTTGCTGTTCTTTTCGTGCATAAAGAGCATCTCGAAAAGGATGACGGGACCAGCACAAAGAACTGTCCCTGTGTGATGATGGAATATGGCCACAATGACCTCTTTTTGTCACTGAATAATAGGATTATTAACACGGACATGTAAAAAAAAGACTATTAGCTTCAATTAGAGGCCGATAATGGCAGGAAAGCTCCGGATATATTTTAATCCTTCGCCGCTTTCCGTATCGAGTTCGGCTGGAGATTAAACCGTAAGGAAATCCAGAATGAGTTTCAACTGATGAAACACACATGAAGTTGAATGTGTAATGATCAGTTATTCCAAAACAACTGTAGATAAAGCTAGTCAAATTATATGGTTATTATAAATTTTTGTTTTATAATGTTTTGTTTTTTAAAGATGTTAAACAAAATATATATATATATATATATATATATATGTATATATATATATATATATGTTAAACATTCAAAATAACTCATTTATAATTATTCATTGTACTGATCTTTAACTTTCTTTTTTCTAACCAATGAGATTGCAAGTGAATTTTACAAAAAGGCCCAATTAAAGCACAAAATTAATCATTCTAATAAACAAATTTTTGTATTCATTGCACATGCAAATATTGTGTAATATTACTATATATCTTTGCCGTTCATTACATTTCACCACATTCATATTAAACACTTATTAAGAATCCATGATTTTATAGGATTCAAGTTTATCCATCCTCCATCAGATGTTAAAACAAGAGGTTATTTGAAGCCTATTTAAAGTGTTCTTATGGGAGAGTTAAGTGTGGTGTCACATGCCAATTTTGGTTGTTTGACAAGAGCCATTACGAGCCTGGCGAAATGTTCTGACAAAAGAGATCATCAGAACAAGACTAGAGGGCCAGAAGAAAAATGAAGAGATCACTGGGGAGGAAACTCGAGAACAAAGGGGCCTTCAGCGAGCTAAACGTGTCCTCGGTCATATGCTTGTGCAACATGAGCGGAAGTCAGACTCATTGTATTGATTTACACAATTACACGTCCCATTCACAGCGTCCATACCGAAAGGCACTGTCCCAGAAACGCCAGAGAGATGCTGGACGTTATAGAGACACACAGCGAGCAATGTTATAGAGACATAAAAAAAAGGGGAGAGGTCAAGGGGGAGATGAAGTGCTGCTCGGTCAGCTTTGAAAGCGCAGATGAGTTATACGGCACTTACAATTTGATGGCTTGGATGTGTTCGGTAAACTGCTCCGGGAATGAGATAAAAATTCTGAAAGTATGCTTTGATGCAGTTTCTTTTGATGCACAGCACTCCATGGATTACTCCTATTAAAAACACCCATGGGATAGATGTGTTTTTAAATGTTGAACATGAGGGTCAATGGGACAGACTGACCTGGAGCACGTGCCGGGCCTGAGCCCAAGGAAAATCAGAAAAATAACATAGGTGAAATAAAAAACTTCTGTGAAGCAGATTTTTCTCAACATAAAAAAAATCTCTTCCTAATTTTAACATTCAAACATTTTTCATTCATTCATTCATTCATTCATTCATTCGTTCATCTTTAGTCAGGGTCAGAGTAGATCTGGAGTCTATACTAGGAAAACAGGAAGTAAGAATACACATTATTTTCTCACACTCAGTAAGCACTGTATCCTGGGTGAGGCCTGGATGATTGATCCAGAGTGCATCTTGGGAACAGTGGGTGTGAGGTGGGAATATACCCTGGATGAGATCCCAGTATATCACAGATTCTTATTCATATGCAGCTTGACACAGCTTGATACATCTCAGAATCAAATAGGTGTACCTAATATCTAATACAGTACTTGAGAACTTCCATGTGTCCTGTAATATTTTGCATTGTACAATGAAAACAGAACAAAGTCCTCTAGAAATCCTTCATTGCCCAAAATAATATTTGTACTCTTCAAAATGTAACCGTTTTTATGTTTGGAAAGTAAAAATAAATAAATGAATAAATATATGGGGAAAATACATCATTCAGCAAGAACAGCAGAACCGAGCTCGGCGTACACCTGTTACACATTTTGCTTCATGAAGCAATCGGGATCTAATATGTGATCTCCGTCCAAAAGCAGCTGAGAGCTATTAATTATGGCTGGCAACTTCTACAACGCTGACCGTGCCAGGCAGGATACAGTAAAGACCAACCCACTATGGAGCATGAACTCCAGACAGTGACCAAAGCTTTGATTCAGAGACTCAGTCTGCATCATGATGTTCCATAGATGACACCAGAGATACCTGGAGCATATAGAGGATGTTCGTTCATTCAATCAGTCAGTCAGTCATCTTTAGTAAGCACTTTATCCTAGTCAGGATCACGGTATAACATATGTATCCCCTCAATGATACTTTCAAAAAGTACTTATCATATGATGTTCAACCAGAAAAATAATGTTTGCTTTTGAGATTAAATAATATTTTAGTTATATTATTTTTTTATTGTTACTGATGCATTATATATTTATGCTCTATATTAGCAGCAATCTAATAATAATAATAATAATAATAATAATAATAATAATAATAATACATATGCGGTATTCCTCTACTTAATTTTGCCTTATCATTGTTTTCTATACCACTACTAATTTAATTTTTTTTTTTATTTGTGCTTGCATATTTTTTTCTACAAGCTTTATTATACTCAATGAATATTAAACTAAATTAACTATTAATTTTAGGATTAAAATATGATTAAAAACTGAATCAACTCTGATGTTTAAGAGTTAAACTGAGATTTTAAGTAATTATATCCAATCATTGTTATATGGATGACTCATTGTATATAACCTCCAAATGCTCCAAATACCTATACTGTATATTTATCAGCACCAGTCAGTTTGTCGTGTGTGTGTGTGCGCGCGCGCGCGTGTGAGTGTCGTTCATCCACAACTCCTGTGTGTGTATAATGGAGGAGGAGGGACGCTCAGAATGTTTCCATCCAACCATGAGCTGGTTTTGCTTCAGCTCTTCTTAAAGGCCTGTTTACGGCTTTGCAGCCTTACTAGCACACACACACACACACACACAGCTGCAGCATCAGACGGCAGCTAGTCTTTTCAGGATGATAGAGTGTGTGTTTTGCTTAGCCTGAATTAACCCACTGAGCGGCCCCGAAATATCCGAAACTAATGTAGTTAAAGCCGAAAAAAGTAACTCGGTTATACTGTAGTTGTAATGATGCAGGAAAGAAGACGCAAATGAAATAGTACATAGCACAATAACACAATACAATCAGATGAAGCGGTGACTAAGTGTAGATATAGTGTTTGTATAATACATTCAATAGCAATTGCACAGAAAACAAGTATATTTAGTAGTAATCATAGTAATACTAAAATTAACCAGGTGCATATAAAACGATTCTATCTATCTATCTATTTTTGCCACCAATATAATTTACACGGGGGAAAAAATTTTTAAGTCGGCCAATCAGACGGAATTAACTAACCAACAAGTAAAATATAATAATCGACAAAAAAAATCAGAATATATCTAAGAGAACAGAATGTAGACATCATAATAGAGAATATTGTGGGTGAAAATATTATCATATGTCCAAATCAAGTTCTCAGTTCTGTTAAATATATAAATAAAAAAATCAGCACTTTGGAAAAAACACGCACACACACAAACAGAAACACGCACGCACGCACACATCACGTCTAGAAATATAGTCAAAAAAGGATATAAAGAAAAAAGATCCAGAAAAAAATATTTTTAAGGTGAACAAAAAAAATCGAGCTTTTAAAAAACAACGCATTATTATTATTATTATTATTATTATTATTATTATTATTATTATTATTTTCGTTTCACAACATACTGAACTTAAAAAAAATGTGTAAACTGGCCAATTCCTGATTGTAAGTGATATCCTGTGAACCGCGTCTTTTCCAATAAACAGGTAACGCGGCTCATTATTGTCTGCAATTCTGCAACATCCGCGTCAGGTTAGCACATCTAATATTTACACAAGATTTGGGAAATATTATCTTTATTTCTAAACGAACCATTAACCATAGGCTTTACAGCGTCAGACTGCCTCACAGCACGAATACCTAAGATCCAGGAGGGAAAAAACATGACCCAAACGAGGAAAAGTAATCCTATTAAAAATAATTCACTGCAATCCAAGCAGCGCGTTTCGGAGACAAAAATGCAACACGCGATATGATTAAAATGAAATAAATTGCTATAAATGAAAGGGGGGAAAATAAGATCAACCATGGCAATAAAATGTATTTTTCCCCTGAGGGGGTAAAAAAAATCAATATGCAAATACATAATAATAATAATAATAATAATAATAATAATAATAATAATAATAATAATAATCAACTACATAAAAGAAAAACCTGATTCTGTTTTTTGTTTTTTTCTCTCTGTCTCAGCCCACGAGTTTCCTGTCCTAGAGTCGCGGCTCCGTTTAAATTTAGTCTGAAATATAAAAGCCAACATTTAATCCGCTGTCCATAAACCCAGTGCGCGGTGACGAAGCGCGCAGTCATTGGACGCCTTTAAAAACCCCTCCCTTTATAATTTCACTGGAGCGCGGTGTGTGTGTGCGGAGACCTGAAACACACCGACGACACCGGTTAGGCGAGGATATATACACACTTACACATACGCGCGCGCACGCACGCACGCGCGCACAACACACTCACACACGCGCGCGCGCACGTATATATATATATATATACACACATATACACACACACTCACGCACATACACACAGTTCCGAAAACACAAGCACGCAGCACTTTCCGAACACTGTGCGCATGAAGACGGGGAAATCCGCCAGGATGTGTTGGTGACCGATGCGCGCGGAGACGTTGTGTGTGTGTGTGTGTGTGTGATTGCATGCGGCACCGACGGACTTTTTAATCACTGCGAGCACTGAGGACCTACTTTTTGTTGCTATTCTCTTTATATCTTGTTGCAGAAGAAAGCACAGCGGATGACTTAAGCATCAGATTGCGCGCATGTGCCTGGAGCACAAATAATAATAGCAGGCTTGTTTTTGTTTTTTTTAAGAAACTTTTTTTCTGCTCTTAATAGGTCCCTTTTCTTCTCTAGCATTGGCTCCCGTGCAAACAGCCGCGTTGGATCCGTCGGGTTACTGCGAGCCTCCGGTGTATAACCCGGACCTGTGCCCCAACATGATTGCCGCGCAGGCCAAGCTCGTGTACCATCTGAACAAGTATTACAACGAGAAGTGCCAATCGCGCAAGGCGGCTATCGCCAAGACCATCCGCGAGGTGTGCAAGGTGGTCTCAGATGTGCTTAAGGAGGTCGAGGTGCAGGAGCCGCGCTTCATCAGCTCGCTCAATGAGCTGGACAACCGGTTCGAGGGCCTCGAAGTGGTCTCACCCACTGAGTTCGAGGTGGTGCTCTATCTCAACCAGATGGGAGTCTTTAACTTTGTGGACGACGGCTCGCTGCCCGGTTGCGCCGTGTTAAAGCTGAGCGACGGCCGAAAGCGCAGCATGTCTCTCTGGGTGGAGTTCATCACGGCCTCTGGATACCTGTCGGCGCGCAAGATCCGCTCGCGTTTCCAGACGCTTGTGGCGCAGGCCGTGGACAAGTGCAGCTACCGCGACTCGGTCAAGATGGTGGCCGATACGAGCGAAGTGAAGCTGCGCATCCGAGACCGCTACGTGGTCCAGATCACACCGGCGTTCAAGTGCACAGGGATCTGGCCGCGCAGCGCCGCGCACTGGCCCCTTCCGCATATCCCGTGGCCTGGTCCGAACCGCGTGGCCGAGGTCAAGGCCGAGGGTTTTAACCTGCTCTCCAAGGAGTGCTACTCGCTGAACGGGAAGCAGAGCTCGGCCGAAAGTGACGCCTGGGTGCTGCAGTTCGCCGAGGCCGAGAACCGGCTGCTGCTCGGCGGATGCAGGAAGAAGTGCCTCTCGCTGCTGAAAACTCTGCGCGACCGGCACCTCGAACTCCCCGGGCAGCCGCTCAACAACTACCACATGAAGACCCTGGTGTCATACGAGTGCGAGAAGCATCCGCGGGAGTCGGACTGGGACGAGAACTGTCTGGGAGACCGGCTGAACGGCATCCTGCTGCAGCTCATCTCGTGTCTGCAGTGCCGCCGGTGCCCGCATTACTTCTTACCGAACCTCGACCTGTTCCAGGGCAAACCGCACTCGGCGCTCGAAAACGCCGCCAAGCAGACTTGGAGGCTTGCAAGGGAGATCTTGACCAACCCTAAAAGTCTGGAAAAGCTTTGAGGTAAAGCAGAGACTCGAGAAATTCTATCCACATGTACTGAAGTGAAAATTCTTAGGCGTGAGTAGAGAGAAAGAGTCGGGTTCGGCTTTAGCGCCTGCCTGGAGTCGGGAAGCCTGTTACAGGCGAGCAGCTTGGACTTAAACACTAACGCTCACCCATCTTTAAACCTTACCCCATCTTCTTGTCCAAATGTGTCTTTATAAAAATTATTTTAGACATCATAGTCTAAAATAGTTTTTATAACTCATTTCATGAAAGTACTATTCTATTTTGTGTTTTGTGTTGCTCATAGCCGTTACGCGAGCAAAAAAACAAATGTAACAATCAAAATGTTTATTTGGTTATTTATCAGTGTTATATCATTTTTTTTTCTTATTGAGCCGTCAATCCAACAAAACCCATTAAACGACTCATAAACGTATGTTTTTTTTTTCCCCGTGACGATTTAGACAAAACACACCCTGTACATTTTTATACTGTAAATACACACATTTGTAGATTGTGATTCCGCCAGTCTAAAAATTGTGAATGTTGTTCTGTGACATGTCAAATAGACGTTTAATTCCACCTGTTCTTTTATTATCGTAACTACATCCGCGTGAATTATTTCTGATAGAAATGATGGGGAAAATCCATTTAGATCGGCAGTGATAGTTAAACTATTGTTCATTGCAAGTTCCGAATTTTTAGAGTTTACATTTGGTGGTACTATTTGTTACATTTTTTTTTAAACATTCCATAAGAATACTTGAATTCTTATTTAAACTATATTCCACCTCTTTTTGTTATAACTTGCTTACATGACAAAAGCTGAAAATGAAAATATTGAATTATATATATGGAAAAAATATACCTGAAAAACAATGCACTTGAAATACACTGGACTATAAACATTGTGAGTTGATTATTATTTTTTTTTTTACATTTCTGTCTCTGAATTTATTTAAAGAGTTAATAAAAAAAAGAACAAAAGCAAAGACAGGATATTCGTGTGCCGATAATGATTTAGACAAGGATTTTGGTAGGAATTTTAACCGGCAAACATATTATTATTATTATTATTATTATTATTATGATGCCAAGGATGAATCACAATGGAAACAAAATCACACTAAATGCTTTGAAAACTATTTCCTGATTTACGGTTTATTCATATTATAAAATTGATTAATTCAAATTAGAAATTATTCTAATTTAGCGGAATTTCAGTCAAACTTGGTTCAAAATAGACTACATAGTTGTTTATAATACACTGGTAAATCTTAATATTAATTCAAATATATAGTATTAAACAAATTGCGGATCGCTATTAACAGAAAAACATGCAGAGATTTATCATATATGATTATTAGTAATATTATTCTGTTACACATGCGACGCTTTGATTTTCCGCATGATTACTGATTATCAAACCTAACAAACTGAACTCAACATTTTCACTATTTTAAAACATTTGAAGAGTCTGAATTTAAAGGGCTGGACCTATCCCCTGAGGTCGTAGGCCATTTAGCTGTAACTGCGATAAATACACTAAAGAAAATTGATTTTTGATCATATTATTTAGTTGCATTTTTAGACTAACTGTAGTACTTGATTTAAGGGCATTTAGAAATACATTTGAGAAATGCAAATAGACATTCTCGGATGCATAAGTAATCTGTGTGAAACAGTAGACTGTATGGTGAGTTTTGGTGCACAACCGTGGGTGTAATTAGACAGAAATAACGACGCAACCCAGTAAAACAACCTACTCTCGGATCGGTGCGTTTGAAGCCAGGGTCCTCTTCATCCACTTCGAAATAAATTTCGCTTGTAGTGATGGAAAGCGTCCCGCGGGCCACCAGTATGGGGGCTACCAGTTGGGCGGGGGTGCTCATGAGCACAGGGCCTGCAACACACACGCACACACCATCATTTAGCTTATTGTGAATCTAAAATGATTATTATTATCAAACATAAATCTGGATCGAGCAATTAAATAATCAAGATGTTTTCCGTGTCCTTAAATCTTAGTGTTCTAGACGAATATATTAATGTACATGTCCACTTCATTGTATTATAATTTTGTAACTTCAAAAGGTTGGTGATCTCTAACAACTACCTACTAACTAACTAACTATTATAACGATTATTTACCCGTAAAGTCCAAATAGTAGTTCACTACGATTCAATGGGAATACAACGATTCCAGTTACGATTCTAGATAACGTAAAACAAGTAGAAAAAAAAATCTGTAGAATTTAAACTAATTTATACATATACACAAGTCGAAACCATGCATCGGCTGCAAAGTTTAACATTAAAATAGTCAAACGCTTGAATAAATAAATATAATGATACATATTCACACAATGTACGGGTGATATTTACATTATTGGAAACTATTCATAAAATATATTTGGCTGGTTGGAATACAATTATGAAATCATTTTTATTTAGTTTCTATGCTTTTCTTATTTTCTGTTGGCTAAATTATTATTATCTATAAAGTCGCAAATTGCGCACGTACTTAAAACAAACCTGTATATTATTGTTTAGATATAATGTCTACAAAACGCTATCCAATTTGTCTTGCACGAAATCAGCTCGATTTTTTTAAAAATCCTTTAAACAGTCGCATTACGTGAAGCCACACATTTAAAACGTTTGTGAAGCCACATATTTGGGTCCTAAACTCCATCCAGGCCGCAAATCAGGAAACACGGTTATATGATGGCGCTAATAAGCTTCCTAATCAGATCAGTGGTGTAGATAACCCCTTTTTAAAGACACCCAAACATTCCGAATTGACCTTGCTAAACACTCTTCAAACATTTAGGGTGGCTTTTCGACCTCTGCAGAAATAAAACGGAGAACAACTCTCTCTCTCTCTCTCTCTCTCTCTCTCTGGTGATTTTTTTGGGATCTGTAGACTATCGATCGCTGAACTCCAGAGAGCCACTTTAATGTCTCATCAATCTTAATCTGGAGTCCTCAGACAATTATGGCTGATACTGGAGCGAGATTATAGGCGGATTTGGGTTTCAGCTCCCCGCGGACTGCTTCCCCACACACTCTCCACGACACCCAGCCTTCTTATAGACCATTCTGACCAACACACACATACTGTACACACACACGCAGGTTTCAAGAACATGAGTTCAAACTTGAATACCGTAAGAAACGGGTTTAACGCATTTTCTTATAATTCTAAAGAGTCTAACTTTGAGTCTTTTATTATTTTTGCATCACACACACACACACACACACACACACACACTCAGAGAGAGGGAGAGAGAGAGAGAAGCGGATTACCCCTAATCCCTCCAGGGACCTGTTCATAATTAGTTCTGTAGTGTTAATATTTTTACCAAAAGAAAAAAAAAAACGGATCTCATGATAAAATCTGCTTTGCAATAGTACTAATATTACTGACATTCAAAAAATGCTAAACAAAATTATTATTATTATTATTATTATTATTATTATTATTATTAATAACAGAACGCTCTTTGTATTCTCCATAAAAAAAGCAGGTGCAAAGCCGCGACGTACTGACGTCAACTGCTAGACAGGCGACACACACACGCGCGCACCCACCCACCCACACACACACACACACAAAATAATATAGGCCTATAACAGGCAATTATATTAGCTATTATTATTATTATCTTTCTTTCTTTCTTTAAGAAATATATACAAATATAACAAGTTACCACCACCTTCTACTACTATTAATAATAATGATAATAATTAAATGAATTCTTAGTATGAGCAAAAAACATTAGCAGTTTTTTCCACTATTTCAGTAAGGCAAAAACCAAAAGTCGGTTATTAATTTTCTCCATACAGAAGTCACATGCATATACCACATCTTGCATTATTGTGCCAAATGCCTAAATTTGAAAAATAAAACGTAAATGTATAGTAATAATAATAATAATAATAATAATAATACATCTGAAAATTTATAAATAAAGAGCATGAACGTAACGTTTAGAGGATCATGGCAGTAGTTCTTATGAGACAATATATGGCTGTGAAACTAACCAATTACAAACAGAAAAAAATTATTTAATAAAAATGTGTTTGCCTGTTTTAGAAAGTAAGATGGGAAAGCAGGGGGCAGAAAGAGGCAGTAGGGCAAAGGGGCCCAGGCTAGTGTAATAACATAACCGCCTTGTAAATTTCTTGGGTCTGTTGGTGTGTGTGTGTGTGT
>JAOVVB010000050.1:25523842-25544626 GCA_028570985.1 Heterobranchus longifilis | reverse complement strand
ACATCTGGGGGTGGGGTTCAAACATCATGTCTGCTCAGTGTGTGGAGTTTGCATGTTTTCCCCGTCTCAGGGTCCTCAATCTGGTTTCCTGCCACAATTTAAATATATATGTTGTAAGCTGATTGCCGTTTCCATAGCGTATAATTAGGTGTGAGTGTGAATGCGTGTGCGCTACAATGGTGCCTTGAGTTTCGCGGTATAACAAAGAATAAATGGCATAAACAATAGATATTATGATAGATATTTTATATAAGTAAAAACAACATAATTGGGCTAAGGAGCATGGTGTTTGATTAATTGGTTCCGGGTCAAAAATAAATTTGTACATGCCAGTGAGAGCATGCCAATGGGGATGCAAACTTTTGAGCTTGCTAAAAAACATTCAGTTGCTGTAAAATGTTGTAAGATGTTTATAAACCACTTTAAATGGGATTGGAATTCGGGTCTGTATATAAACTGTAGATCAGAGTTGTTGGGTTTTTTTTTTTCTCATATAAACCCACAGGGGTACAAACGTTTGCTCTGTACATAACCACGCAGTGGAAGCCATGGAAACTGTTTAAGGCTATAAAACGAGTCTCATTTTTACTTCGCAAGCTTATATGTATGTTTTTTTTTTCACTCTTCCTCTACAACTCACTAAGGGGAAAAGGATTTCACAAGAGCATAGATTGAAGGGGAAAAAATGACTTAACTGCTTTTGAAAGCAGCTTTTGGGGCAGATATATATATAAGCGCTCGGTAGTTTCACTGCCCAATATGGAACAGATAAGGGGGCCCTCAGTAAAGCCATATTATTGTAGCCAGGGGTCCATGTTTTATATGCTGGCAGAGCTCTGGGGCATTGCTTGCCACTGACCATACACTTTTATTGCCTCGCTCTGGTCATGGAGTCATATGTGCCATTTGTTTCCCTCAAGTTTATGAGTATTAGTCTATTGCTGAACAAAAGAACTGGAATGACATAATGCTCTTCTTAAGTACCAACTGCACCCAGTGTAACTGTTATACAGTGAATTAAAATATTACCAGAGGGAAATACTGAAATCTCTCAGTCACGTGCAAGCCCATTAAAATGCCTAAGAGACCGTGGCTCATCTATCACACACCAGGGACATGCCGGAATCCATTTTTTCAGTCGTTTAGTTCCCTAAATGCAGAGAAACTGTGTGCCATTTGGTGAAATCCGAGAGCGGTGGAAGTAGCATTTGTAATAATTCTGCTCAAGCAGCTTAGATCCAACATGCATCCAGAGCCAACACGGCTCTCTGTTAGTGTGTCATGCAATAATCATCCGTACAATCTGTGATCAATTTTCAAAAGTGGCACATGTGATTTTTGAATCTACTCAATTTTCTCTTTCTTGCTCGTGGACTTCCTGGTTGCTATTCCCAGCCTTTGTCTGTTTATGATTTCTGTGTCTGCTCTGCATCACCAAGGAGTGTAGGAATAAACTAGCAAGATATTTCACTGGCATGTACCCAGGGTTGCCAAGACTGCGGTTTTTAGGGCAAATTGGGCCAGTTTTGGAACAAGGTTGGTGGTGGAAAAAAAAAAAGGCAGAGCATGGTGGTGTTTTTGAGCTAGCTTATGAATGGTCTACCAAGATTTAATTTTAATTGCAGTGAATCGTAAACACGTGGTTAGGAGCTAACAAAGGAATATTGTGAGTGCAGACAGTGAGTTATATGTTAGGTACAAAAGCAGGAATGTTGCATGGTTCTATTCCATAATACTCACTCTCAGGTAAAAGTTTAGCGGGGGGAAAAAACGACAAAATTGGCAATAAATGCCCAAGGAACATGCATCAAACTGGTGTTTGAATAATTGGTTCCGGGTCAAAAATAAATCTGTACAATGAGAGCATGCCAGTGGGGATGCAAACTTTTGAGCTTGCTAATAAAGATTCAGTTGCTGTAAAATGTTGTATGATGTTTATAAACCCCATTAAATGGGCTTGGGAATAGGCCCGGTTTCAGGTATTTTAAAGACGAAAATTTTGCTGGGACCTGACAAGCCTGCATGCACCTATACTATGAAGAAAATCTGAATTGTCCAGAACTCAAATTCTTAATGGTTTTTGGGTGCTTGACTCTGTAATGTCGCATGCCTTAATAGGATAGTTTGAGGTGCACTTAAGTACACTACCATAGGTCTTGGTCATGATGAGTTTTCCTGCTCTGGACATCAACCATGAAACTTGTCACAGGGAATCTAAGTGGAAAGTAAGTAATTGTAGCCAAATTCAACAACTCTCATTCCATACAAAAATGCAAAGTTCAGCTGAGTCTCATATAAAACCTCTGTAGTCTCACTGAGTTGAATTGAGTTGTTATCTTCAAAGTTATGCTGATTTAGTACAAATTTGACGCTTTTCTTTTCTCTTTTTCTCACTGTATGGCTAACCAGAACTAGCGTTTTTTGAAACATCTCATGGTTTGCTATGAATTGTCAAGATTTGTGAAGAACTGCAACAACTTCTCTCAAACCCTATAACAATTTGCCAAGACTTGCTACATCTTTTTGGTCAGGGACTACATAAAAAGCAACCTTATTCTCAAAAAGTTTTTTATTTGTGTACTTTTAGCTTGCCTCCTATCTTAAGAGAATCCTTGCTATTAACATTCAAATTCTGATGGTGCAAATTTCCAAGTCCTCCTTCATGTCTCAGCATAGCTAGCAAAAAAAACGAGCATGTTTCTTCTTCTGGAAAGAAGGTGTTCTGCCACGCTAGGTAGTACAGGTTAATTCAAAATGAAGTCAGAATAAGGCAGACAAGTTAGCAGGTGCTGTTTTGGTAGGGAATCGTTGTGCCGTTATCCATTATGGCCGGTTCCACAAAGTGATTGGACAAACCATCTATGAAGTCCCAAATGCCTGCTATGATACATCTATATGAGTATCATACATACTGATACAAAGTTTTGTAGTCTGTGGCTACATTTTATTTTTGGAGCATTTTCATTTCCTCCCTTTTGAACAATGGTCAGCTGTACTGAATTCTGAAAAAAAAAAATAAAATAAAAACTTACATATGATTTCCTATGATCTCAAGACAAGAGGACCAGATTGGGGAATGTGGGATCACACGCACCGATGTGGGAACCACACTCCTATACTCCAATAATGAGCTATAAAGATCTTTGTGCAGGGTTTGGTGGGTCACGACAGAGCAGCGCACCTGAAAATGAGACTGCAAGGACACCTGGAGGCAGAACAAGCCGTTAAAGAGCAGGATCGATATTAACCCGACTCCCATTTCATGCTCACCCAATTCCGTTCAGCTAACAATATACCGAAGCCATGGCCGGTAAGAGGAGAAGCGATCACGGGCTGAGACCTGGACGAAATGGCTCGTTATATTGTCAGCACGCTTAATAGATGGAGAGGTGAGGCTTAAAAGCACACTTTCCCCACAAACACGTTTTCTAAACAACAACAAAAAGGGTAACGGTGTCTAGAAAAGTACCTGAGAATTACATCTGTACACTTTTTCCTTCTTTCCCCCCGGAGAGAATCACCTGGCTGTAAGATTCCGAGATCTTATTAAAACTTGTGCCAATAAAGCTGACAAAGTGAAGATAAGACACAGTGCATTAGATATAATAATGTTATTGCTTAAAGGGTAAGGGATTTTAAAACAAAACAAAAGAAAAAAATCTAAATAGAACAACTCTCATGTCCTGTCGTGTTTTTTTTTACTTGGGAGGGTAGATGGAAATCTGTAAGCGAACACATCTGAAAGCCTGACAAGTAGTTTGAAAATATGCCACTCTGGATAAATCCGAGCCTCTTTCAGACTTTAGTCAAATGCCAGTGAGTTTTGAACTGAGTGATTCATCAGAGTCTGTGTTTTCAGAAAACCTGAAAAAGAATGAAAGCTGTATTTATGTTCGACCTCAGTGGTTATTTCCGCCTAACCACCTAGCTTCTCACGGTCACATGCACAGCTGTGCGGCCTGACGGACTTATTACTAGTCTGGCTAAATTCTCCATTATGTTTATACTCTGGTCATGTTCAAATTTGGCTTCTTTTTTTTTTAAGGTCCCAGAATTGAAAAAGAAAGTTCTTCACAATATTTTTTTATGGAATAGTGCTGTTGAAATCTTGAATGCAATCAGTCAGAATGTGTTGATTCTGACAATAATTTGAGCTACAAGGTATTTTACACTGATGTACTCTTTCTTACAGTTTTATCATTGCTATAGCAACACCGTAGGAGTCGTATGGCATACATTTGTAATTTGCAAAACAAGTAATTGTCTGCCAGACGTCGCCTATGTGGCATCGATGGAAAGGTTTCCAGTGTCACCAAGGTCTTTAGGACAAATAAGTTTGTGCGTTAAATGTTAAAGAGGCGTTCAAGTCAAACTGGGACTTTTGATTTTGCTGAATGACAGAACACAGTTATGAGAGTAAAAACTCCCTTTATTTCTCTCTATAATCTGCTGCTACACTAATGCACTTATCCCAGTGTTTCACTAGTGCTTGGATACAATCAAGGTAGAAAGATTTCTCAGGCATTTAGAGTCATTATCAAACAGCCTGCTTCACATCTGAAATCCTGGCCTCCCAGGAACTCCTTCAGACAGACAGATACAGTAGATGAGTACTTTATTAATGTATAAATTTGTGAATGATTGTGTGTACAGTTCCCACAGACAGATGCATCTCTTCTGCAAGTTGGCGACAGATTATCTGTCGATTTTCAAGAATCAGACGTTCCACTCGCTGAATGTTCATGGGAGCGACAGAAATGGGCTCAATTCTACCTCTGCTGGGATCATCATTCACGGACATACGGCCCTTTTAAAACCATTTGCACTAAACTTTGTTCATATGTTTCACTGCAGGTATGAGTCTCGTCCTGGTACTGCACTTCTGTAAACGTCAATCGGTGTTACGCCATTATTCATGAGAAATTTCATCACAAGTCCCAGTTTGACTTGAACGCTCCTCATAGATAAAAAATTACAATGAGTTATGTTGTAATTCATTTTAAAACAGCATTGTTGATGTAAACGGAATTTGAAAAAAAAAATCCAGTGTTGCTTTAACAGCATAATCAATTTTATGGTGGAAATACTGTCATGTTTCATTCCTTACTTATTTATAGCACGGCTGGGATTTAGCCATGGACAAGCATTCTGGTCATGTTTCTCTACCGGAAAGATGACTTATTTTCTATGACACACTTATAACTAATATGCAGAGGAGGTACCCTTGACTTTCTTCTCGCTCTGTGATTCTGCGTGAATCATGTTGGGCGAAAGGCGATCCCTTTCACGTGACAAGGCTGTACATTATTCCTGTCATCGAGAGCCAAGAGAGAGCACAGGACTTCAACAAGTTCTCAATCACAGCTGACTCAATCGCCCAGCACAGGGCTAACCTAATGAGGAGTGGAACGGATAAAATACGTAGAATGCTTTATGATGTATGAGCCACTTCTTTTTATGAGTACTGTTGAGGAAAATCTGAGGCATATTGAGAGAAAATATATTACAACATGTCAGCTTGGGTTAAAACTCACAAGGTGGTGCTTATAGCGCTACGTGTCACCTACATAAGCTTTTAATGAGCGAAAACGAATAGAAACTGAAAAAGATGATGGTTTAAGATCGATGTATATTCTGAAGTCCAGGGTTTCTCTGAGTATGGCTCCGCCTGCACATTCAGCGCAAACACACTCATTGGATGGTTGCGCTAGGATGGAAATTAAGCAAATCATCCGCTTATATATGAAATCTCGACAACTTATAAGGAATTCTGGAGTGATAGAATACGTCTCCCAGTGCTCGGACGTCTTACGCTCATTAGGTTGTTTTGAAATTTAATTTGTCGCTCGTTTAGACGTCCCTCAACGCAGACTTTATTCCAACTTGACATGGCTGAAAGCAGTGTTTACGTAGATTAACGTCAGTAGCTTTGAAGGATTTATGGATCTGTCAGAAACATCATTCTTGAATAGCTTTACCACATAGCATAAGTACATGCTATCTTTTTCCTTTTTTTTCTAGGATTCATGTATATCTTACAATATTTTTGAATTTCGAATAATCCTTAATTTTTTTAATCTGTTGTCACTACAAGATCATGGAGCCGTCCTGTGACTCTAGAAAACCTGGTATGTTGGTTATGTTATGGCATTAGCTTATATAATCTCTGTCGTAATCACGTGCACTCTAGCTGAGTTGTGTGTGGTTTTTTTTCCAAAATCTTTCCTTTACCAGTCAGATTTCTTTTATTACACTTTCAGACAAGCCTACTGTTATTTGCAATCAAGTACAATATAGCTAACATCGTAACTCGTCTCTGCTGAACCTCTTTCAACCTGTGCCAACTTTCAAAATATGTTCGTAGGGAAAAACGGACGAGAAGAAAGACGAAAAGAGAAAATCTCAGCGGTAATTACTGTGGCTGTGTTATGAACAGGGGCCACCTGCAGATCACAGAGCAGCTGGTAGGCATATCCTCTGTTTGTGGGCGTGTGTGTGTGTGTGTGTGTGTGTGTGTGTGTGTGTGACTCTCCTATAGCTGCCATCTGACATTTTCCCCTGAAACTGGATCAATGTATTTACAATTACAGTGAATAAAGGGAAAGAATCGATGAATAGCTCAATCCAAAATGTAAATGCGAAACATTTACACCAGATTTCAGTGAGAACGTTCGTCCAGATCGGACAAGCGGGACAAGCCGATCTATCGCTCTTGCCAAGTTATAGATTCGCCCTTGTTCCTTTAAAACCCCCGCTCTCGTATTCATCCTGAAGGGCCCAGAGGAGAAGCGCTGAAAGTAGTTAATATCATCGAACCGTTTTGTTTTAAAAGCTGGTGTTGCATGACACTGAGCCAACTCTTCATCGTGCATTGGACACATCAAACAGGTCGAAGTGAAAAGTTGGGTGAGGCAAATACAGTTAGAAAGAAAAAGAAAAAAAAATTGTTGCACCGCCATGTTCGGATGAGAAGCCTCGTAAACATTAATGCTATAAAATTAAGAACAAATTGCTTCTCAGCTCAGCGGATATTCATTACCTTCCAGTGAGAACTGCATAAGGCCATTTGTGTATATGTGTGTGTGTGTGTGTGTGTGTGTGTGTGTGTGTGTGTGTAGCCAACATGAAACAATGATGTCATTGTCTGTTTAAAAAACAAAAAAAAATTTTTTTGCCTATAACGAGCCAAACTCCGACTGTTCTTTGATTGGCTGCTGGCAGAATAACTTACCATAGTCTTCCAGAGACTTGCACGAGATGTCCAAGTGGGTGGAGCCAAACGGGTTCCTGACAAATCTCCGCCTCCTCCTGAGGTCGTCCTCCCAGTAGTCAAGACGCCAAAAGTCATGCAGCTGACTGCAGAGAGGAAAGAAAAGATCACATGAACTAATATTTAAAACAATTTACTAAATACCAAGAACTTTTTTTTTCTTGTGAATATCTGTGAAACAAGTAAGAAATCCAGATTTGTCAATTCATCTAATTATACAGTCTTCAACTTAAAAATGTAAATGTTAAATTGTAAATCTTTATACTTTAATATCTTCATATTTTCACAGTTTACACTTTCATTTCGTCAATCCTATTCCTGTGGTTCCTGTGCAATTAACATTTCTCTTTTTAATTTCATACTTTATTTTCCTTATTTTCCTTAAGTTCTGTCTTAATGTTTCTTGTGGAAATTTCTCATTTGTAGTGCAATTCTAGTTTTCTGAGTAATTTTTCTATTTTAGGTCATGAACAGATATATTTCACTGCATGTCATACTGTGTATTGTTGTGTATGTGACAAATACCCACCCACACACACAGCATTTAAAAACACTCAACTCCTTAAAATGTATTTCATGTTTAAAAATAAAAGATTCTAAAATTAGGCATGACATCATCTGTACAGAAAAATCATCTGTAGGATAGAATGAGTAGTTCTTTGTTTTAATCTACAGTTAGCTATATAACTATTGGCACTGTTTCAGAAAATATGCAATAACGATTATAATAATCAACTTTTGCTTGAATAAGAATTTCTCATTTGTAAATTTCCAGAATTTTCAACAGTAAACAAAGACTTTTGCTTTATTTTCTTTCTTTTGTATTTTAAATTGAAATCATCAACACCATGTTTGGGAAAGCGGTTGAATACAAACAAACAGGGGACTCAAGACACAACCTTGCGGGATGCCATATTCCACTTTATGTGATCTCTAAGGAATACTGTTTTTTTGCTAATAAAATAGTGTTTGTTCATCAAATATGATCTAAAATTGTGAACTTATTTACCCATCTTGTCTTTCTTTAAGGTCGTACAATAAGTCCATAATAGCCATAAATTAAATCATTCACAGGGGCAAGCTACTGTATAAGCCATTAGCCACATTAGCACTAAATGTGTTTTGTGAAGCTTCAGGAAACCAAAATAAAGTACATCATGCTTGTATTCAACAGAGCTGTTGGATGAAAAACCTTCGAGAACAACGAGATATTGTGGGGTGGAGAGAGTTACTGATCTTAGCGGGAACAAGATGTGGATTTTAAAAAAGGGGCTTGGTGTTAGGTACAAGAAAAAAGAAATTACCAACATATCTGCAGGTAACTATAATGTAACTCATTCATTCTTTCATTTATTCATTCATTTCATATTGGCAGGCCAAGGAGCTCACCGAATGCCTCTACGCTGTCTAAATTTCTCAATTTATGCGAAAAGGTCATGGGCGAATCATAACGCTGTGTGTAGTTAGATGTAATCTGTCCTAAAGCCCCAATGAAGCCTCCCAGCATGAAGTGTATTCAGGCAGCAGCCGCAGCACGCGTATAAATAACAGCCAGTCCCATTAACAAACACGGGATCAAATTGCACGTCTAAATGGCGTGGCTCGCCTGCTTTTTTACCGTAGTTTTTTAACTAATCTTGTAAATCAGAGGTAAGACTCCATATGCGGACAGCATGGAGTTTAATGATGGCAGGAGGGAGGGCAGGAAAGGGTGGGAGGGAGAAGCAATATGTGAGTGTGAGTGTGTGTATGTGTGTGTGTGTGTGTGTGTGTCTGTGTGTGTGGTTGTGGGGTGGGGTGGGGGGGTCTCACCGCAGCCACAGCTCCCACTAATAAAACATCCTCCCTACCACCACCAACACAATGTATGGTGCAGCCGTGATTAAAATAATGTGCTGAAATATTCATCGAGATGATTGGTGAGGCCCTAGAGCAAGCCAGGGAATATTGCATTTTTATTCATTATTGATAACAGTGAATTAGCAGCCATATAAAAAAGAAGGAGACAGACAGATTGAGAAGAAAAAAAACAAAAAACAAAACTTGAGATAGGATAACAACAAGCTCAGGCATGTGGTAACCATCTTTGTAAATGATTATTCCAACATTAGCAGGGACCTGGGCTAATTTTATTGCTCGCAGCTAATGCAAACCATTAAGGGCCGGGACTAGCATCAGGTTACTAAGTGCAGCTTGTTTCCACTGCACTCAGACCAGAGATGTTTCTAAAGCTGCAGCAAGTCACAGAGAGAGAGAGAGAGAGAGAGAGAGAGAGAGAGAGAGAAACAAGACTGCAAGTAATTTGCCGCAATGAGGGTTTTGAGGGATGTTAAAGGAGAGTGATGATGGTGGTAATTGAGGAACAGATAACAAGAAGGTACGAGACAATCAGCGAATTCCGCATGTGGTTTGTCTTCATTACAGGGAGCGTGTGCGGAAATGCACAATCCGACTGATTATTAATTTTTGCAATCAACAATGCTGTGGATAAATTTGTTTATGTACTTGAAAAACGTTGAAGAATTACTAGTAGTATGAATAATAATAATAATAATAATAATAATAATAAACTGCTGGCTTTGAAACTTCAACAATTATTATTTCAGAATCAGAATAATTTCCTTTACTATTTTATATAGGTGTGTGTGTGTGAGATTGTGTGGTTATCGCATTGTGGTGGGATTCCTCTCAGTGCTCTGGTTTCCTCCTGCACTCCAAAGACATGCAGGTTAGGTTAATTGGCGTTCCCAAATTTCCTGTAGTGTGGGTTGTACTAAGTCTCCTTGGATAGACTTCAGGCCCCCCGTGACCCTTTACACAGGATAAAGCGGCATACTGCACAATATTGAAAAACAAATATATTATTGTTATTATTATTAGGTAATATTATGTGATTCTTTAAACCTGTTGGTAATTATTTTAACTGATTTGTGACAAGCAAGTGTTCCTGCATCATAAATCTATGAAATATAAGATTTTTTTTTTTGGAGCATGGATCTTATGTATAAGAATTGTACCCCGTGATTATAATCAGGGGAGAAAAGGGTGCTTCTGTATCTTCCTCTGTTGTCTCTTGAAGAAAACAAACAGGCTGGCTTTTTTCCTTCGGAACTGAATGTGAGATTGTCCTTCCTCCAAAGAGAAACCAAGGAGAATGTGAAAAACAAAACAACAAAACGAAAGGGAGCACAGGAACAATACCAGATAACGCACACTCTCGACAACGCGAGGCAGTCGTTTACGAAACAAGGCTCGATTCCAAGTGCTTCCTCGAGCTATGGGTGGGATTATATAGAGCTCTCTGCACCCTGCCATAACACTGAGGCAGACTAAACAGATTAAAGTGTTACGGCAGGATCACATCCCATCCCGACCCCCTGTTTCCCCCCCCGGCTAAAAACAGGAACACAAAAGCCTGTGAATATATCTACAAATGTCAGGAAATCAGGCCATTGCAGAGACTTAGCCGACAGCAACACGAGATCAGTCTCAGTTTAGCATCAATCAGTAGTGTGTAGTGTGTGTGCTAGCATGTCAAAGGTTCATCACGCGGCACGGTATGAAAAGCAGCACACAGCGCCGAGGGCTTGTCTGCTGTCAATCCCGAGTCGGGAGCGAGGTCTCTCTTCTCAGAGCGAGACGTCAGGAGGCCAAATCTGCTTAAACGATATTGTAAATGCAAGATTACACTGTGAAAAATAAATGCAGAACCCGCAAAGGAACCCGAGCGATTACTGTTTACGATTATAACCTCCGAATCTGCCAGCGGAAGCGAGCGAGGGGTGGGGAGAAATCCGTTTAGGCTTTGAAGATCGCTGAAAACACAAGTCTGCGCCTGTGTATGATGAATGTGATTCGGTTTGACAGCGGTGCACGGCGACGAGCGGCGAGTTCAGAGGGGAAAAAAAGCTTGAGCGTTTCCTTTTCTCCTTCGAGAGAAAGGGAATTAAATGCTAAGCAAGCAAAGACGAATTATAAAGGACAATAAACAGAATGGTCGCGTAGCCCATCTTTTCCCACAAACCATGTGCTTTTACTTTGGAAGCGGTTTGCGCAAGACAGGAAAGGAGTCCGGCAGTACATTACGCAGCGTGGTCAGCAATCAAGACATATTTCTCATGCTCATGTATCAGGATTGCTATAATGAAGATCTGGACACCCAGGGTGGTCTTGTTCGGAGACTACATCCTTCCCCCTGGGGGGTGGTCTGTTTCCCCCGAGGAGGCTGTAGATAAGGGAAACACACAGCTGCGAGATGGATGGCGGAGTTGTTTAAACCCGAACCACTAAAAAAACAAAACATCTCACACTATACGCAAGAGATCAGGATGCGATAAACACTTTGGAATCTCAGGGGCATTTTATTCAAATTTAAATAGTGTGTTATTCACCCAGTGCGGTTTCTTAACTGCAAGGGCCGTACCAAAAGTAATGCAAAAGTAGGCATAACTTTTCTGATAACTGGCACAGGTCATTCAATAGGGACAGGAATCACCAGTCACCATGCGAGACGATATTATTATGATACCTATGTGCCGATTTGATTATCGTTGCAATTTTGTAGGTATCACAATTCTATAAATATCCCGATTCCATATTGCATTTTAGCCGATTTTGTTACAATTTTTATACCTTGAAACTTAAAAAAAAGAAATGTTATTCGTAACTCAAAAGTTTTAGACCTTAGCTTTATTCAACAGCTTCACTGAACTGGAGCATGTTCTTTATACCATTAGCTTTCCCGGGCCAGGTTAAAGCATTGGACTCTGGTTTGAAAGGTCCTGGGTTCAAATCCCACAACCACCAAGTTGTTTCTGTTGGGCCCTTGAGCAAAGCCTTTAACCCCTTAAATGTATAAAGAGATAAAAATGTACAGTAAGTTGCTCTGGATAAGGGTGTCTGCTAAATGTATGTAAATAAAACAAAAAGTTTTTTACTGAGGAACATGTATCTATCATCTGCCATAATTAATATTTCTAAACTTAATTATTAACTTAAATAAAAAAAATAATTTACTTCTAACACCCAGCATGCTGATCTGTGAAGTTTTTAATTAATAGATTATAAAGTAACATTGATGTTTTACCACCTTAAATTCCGCAGTTTCTATCATACAACTTTTGAGAACATAATGCATAAATATTCATTAATGTTGTGCCACTCGGAAGCTCAGCACAGAATCGGCACAGATGTCCAAAGGTGAACAAGCCAACAAATAGCCAATTTTGGTCACTGTCTAATCAACCAGTGCATCTCTATTATAAATGTAATAAATCATTTAAGAATCGATTCTCTATCATTTAAATTGCACATGCTGTTAGAGTAACTCTTCCTCTAAACAAAAGTACTTTTTAATATAGCATATATGGCTTTGTGCCATCGCTAAACCCTACTCTCAAACCCAACTCTGAAAATCCCTTTTGTCTCCCACTTGCCAGCCAACCCAATGTAGGGCTCAAGTACACACCCTCATAACTCAACCATACACTACAGGCAACCTGAATATCCCAATCAGCCTAGACCTTTGGGCTGCTGGAGGTAATTGGAGTACCTGGAGTAAACCCACCATGCACACAGACAGCGGGCGAAATTCAAACCAACAACTCTGGATGTGTGAGGCGACAGTGCTCACCACTAGGCCTCTATACTGCCATTATTACTTAATAAGCAAAACTCCCAGTTGTGCTATGGCACTCGCCAATGATGTGCTGTCATCATAAGGGGATAATAAATATTTTCTCAGTTTTTACTTAATTAGCTGAAAACACATTTTATCTTACATGCTACGTTACTTTAGCGTCCACCAGGTGGTGAAACCCTGCGACTGAGAGGCACACTGGAGCTTTTATTGCTTAGTGGTATAGCCAAGAAATGAATGATTTGTCTGTATGCTTAATAATTCTGTCCACACTCTATATATATATGGGAATGCCTAATGTAGCTTCTTTCAAATAAAGTTTTAATGAATACTGTATTTCAAAAAGCACTAAAATGGCATAGGAAGTCTTCTAAGTGGAAGTTATTAAGCACACTGTCCCTATATACGGGAAAGAAAAATCACATGACGTGACTACTTCATTCTTCACAAGTGTCTGCATTTCAACAGCGGTGACATTTTAATTGTATTCCAACTAAAAACAAATGAAAACAGCTCAAAGAAAAGATCTGCGCTAGTACAACGCTAGGACAGACTCTGACAGTCGTTTCATCTAAATGGCAATCACGGCCTAGAATGAGCTCCTGATACGCTCCACTTTAGCAATCCCACGTCTCCTGACAGACATAAAGGATGGCGCAGGGCCCGCCCCTCCTCGCAAGAAGCTCAGATTTATTAGTCTGATCGCCCATCAATCAAATAAATGGACTTTTCAACTGCATTTTAAAAGCTAATTTCCCCAGCGCTGATAACCAAAACTATCGTCTCAGCAGCACGCCGGTCATTATCAACAAAAGTGTGCGAGTGCACAACAATGGGCTTCTCTCTAGTTAAATACGTGAGATTGAGGAACCTTGCAGTGTAAGATTTAATACTCTACTGTCCGTAGGGGATGGCCTCTGTTTGTGCACGGTCATAAAAAAAATAAATAAAAAATACCCAGACAGTCATGATTCAGGCTCAAGCAGCAATGTAGGAAATAAAAGGATTGATGAGAAGTTCATAAAATATGCATTATTAATAATAATAATAATAATAATAAATATAGCAATGTTTGGGTAGGGGAAGAATGATGGCTTCTTTGCAAGACCATGGAAATATATTGGACTTATCCCGAGACAATGCACGGCTACTTTGCAGGCTGACGATTCCCAAGACAGACGATCCTGTTACCTTAGCCAGCGCACAAGCGAGACATGACGAGATACAGTTCGATTCCGTGTGCCGCTTTACAACTGATTCATTTAAGAAGAACAATATCACTGAAATCTAAGACGACTGCCTTGTACAGCAAAAACATCCCTAATGTAAATGCACCGACAAATACAGGTTTTTTTTTTTTTATAAAAATTATAGCCAACAGAGTCCAGAAAGAAAAACAAACAGATTTTCCTTTTTAATAACATTTATGACATGACAAATATTCAATATCGGTACTGTATGTAGACATGCTACGATTGGTATATCTCCATCACCATCTGGGGTCATTCAGGACATCGCTGTTGTAGCAACAGCTAATAGACACTTACAGAGCTGCTTCAGATGAGAGCGCTGCAAGAATGATGGTGGGATTCAATAAGACGCCATTATATTCTCTTTCAATGCTTCCATTGGGGACATAAATGGGATGTAATTAGCATAAGTGGTGCTAATGATCGGCTGCTCTGTGAACAGCACAGGGTGCTGCTTTTTGTCAGTGCCACAGGACCACCAGTTACTAACATGGTAAACATGACGGCTTAATGATGCCTTTGTAAAACATCGCAATAGTAGGACTTAAAATCCTAAATCCATTACCAAGAACTATCTACAAAAAAAATAGATGGTAAATTTTGTGAAATTACATACATAACATTATCATCTTTATTTATATGTACTATATATATGAAATTTTTATATTCACTAAAAGCAATACGAATGGTGATGTAAAATATAGGAAATATTTGGAAATGGTATAAATTGACTCAACTTCAATCCCAAAGTTGATTATTTTTTACTAACAGCACATCTCAAAGACTTTTATATTCTTCCTCCAATACAGCAATAAGCCAACACTATCATTTTTTTTTTACCATTTTTAGTTGAATGTCTGCAGAACAAGTTCATTGTTCTCGTCAGCCTTCCTTTATCAGCATTTCGCTTTTTTTCTCACTTAAAGTAAATCAGACAAAACACAGAGCTTGACACGTTGCCTAGAAAAAGCTCAAAGCCATTACTTCAGAAGACTTATTTCATTACTTCCTTTTCCAAGAACTCACAAAGTTTACAGCTTTAATTCTGATTACTGTACTTCTGTCAGTGACACTGCAGACTTATTTCATAAATGCTAAATAAACACCTCCTTAAAGAATATTTCAACATATCAACAATTATACACCTTGTATTTATGTGACTTATCTGCCATACAAGTTCAAGTGTAAGTTATTATATTCATATATTATATATTTTTTATTTTGTTATTTTTCCTACAGGCATAACTTTTTAATCAGAGCTGACATTATAGAAAAATAATCAACAATCAAAATTAAGAATTTTTAAAGTGTGGTAGTATAGGCAGCTATAACTACTAATGAGCACTTATAGCGAATTCTGCCAGCTATGAAACTACTGTGCAGGATAATCTGTTAGGAATATATTTATCATGCAGTACGGTTCACAGAAATTTAAACATGCATTTTTGGATAATACATCAACTGAGGGAACGCGATTCATTTTTCATACATCATTAAATAAAAATATTTCTTTGTAGTGGATGCAGGAATTCGAAACCCAGCGTATCTGGTTCGTATTGCTTTAACCACACGATTACAAATGTCTGACAAAAGCGATTTGCAAGGAAATATGTTAATCCTTTCTTTTGGAATATATGTGACACTATTCCTCTAGGATCAGCCCGAAAATGGTAAACTATTACATTCTTTCTCTGGAAAATAAATCACTTGGGGAAAAAATATTTGGCAAGCCAAGCTTGTGAATCTCCGTTCGCTCTGGAACCGAGCTGGCATTCCCACATGCCGTGTTGTAGTTTTTTAAAAGATCAGCTCTCACTCTTCGGTCCAGGCTTTGAGTTCTCCGGTTCGCCCACAAATTGCATGAGACACATTTCAACAGAATTGAAAAAGTCATAAAGAGTCCCATCACATTATGCCAGGCCAACTGGCAGCCATATGCTGTGCGACAGTGTCCAAGTTTTCAACCAAAAAAAAAAAAGCTTTATCTTTCATCCATGCTAGGTTGTCCATACTATCTAATCAGGAGAGACAAAGTTATGCACATCTTCGTCACATTAAAGGAGGTTTAAGCGATAGAGATCACTTTCTCCCAGGCTAAAGATCTCTTATCACTACTAATGCAGTACTTCTACTGGATGTAGACATGTGACCCTTCCTTTGTTCAGGTCATTAAAGCCATGTAAGGACGTGAGGCTTTTGGTTTATCCGTGCTACAAATCAGACGTAACTACATGTGAGTATCCTGAAGGACACGAGTGGCACTTGTCAGAGCGACTGAGCAGGATGAAGACCGACACGTCCTCCTTGGTGAAAGACAGAGTTCTAGCGCAGGTCAGACGTCCCTTCTTGGCTATTTCGCCAAACCGTCCATCTTTTTCGTCCAGGATGGGGCCACATATCGGAGGGGAACCCGAGATGCCCCGTAAATTGATGACAGTGCGAATGGGAGTCTTTCCAGGGATAATTAGCGCAGGCTGGAAGGTTAAGCATGCCCTTGGGGAAAGGAAGCCTTAGCGTAGGTTCAAGAACAAACGGGTGGACATGTGCGTGAAAAGAACAACAAAGAAACAGATTCAGGCAAGTTTACCATCCGCACTCCAGTTGAAGAGAGACCAAAGGGTCTACTGGGAATAGTGTGAAATAAGCAATGTCAACTGTAGCCTACTTTCAATGACAACTCTAACCAAGCTACACTTTACCCTAAATCTTCTGTAAAATGACTACAAATCAAAACTTCATTTCTAACAATGGAAAAAAAAAACAGTCCAGTCTCATTATATGTAAATATTTCCATTTAAAAAAAAAATCATTTTCAATCTTCTCATTAGAGCGTTCTCAGATATCAGTTCCACATTTTTCGACCCAATATGTTACTGGATCTAGAAAACTATAGGCTTGAAGTTACAGCTTTACCTCTGAACTGCTACAGAACTGCACTGACATTGGAGACTCCTTCAACAGCTTTTTCAGGCACCAGCCCAAAACCAATACTGGGTACTGACTCAGTGCCATCTCTACTGCTGACCAATCAGATTTGAGAATCCAGTCGACGCACAATTTTCTCAAAGAAAGACACATTTCTGAAGCTTTTTCTTTTTTAGCCTGACTATATTTTGTCTATAATGGCGATACAGTACTGTGCAAAAGTCTTGAGCCACCCCTCATATGCAATTAAATGAAATTATATAGGTCGAATTTAAGAAATGTGAACAAACGTTATATTGTGAAAATCTAAAAATTAGTTGTTTATGTAACAACCTCAGCAGCAACCTCATTTCCCCTCTCATCTGTTCCAACCATTCAGTATTCTAATCACCGGCCTGATCATCTGTCATCATCTCCACCTGTTTCTTATTGGTTCATGCCATGAGTTAGATTTTTTTTATGTTTGATGGATACATAGGTCACTGTGTGGTATAACAAACAAAACCTGGTCAGGTACAGGGACTGGAATGAAAATCAGAGACAGAAGTCCTTCAGGAAGCCTGGAGAACTATTCTTCAACATGGCATTAAAAATACAAGAAAGTCTGGCTCTTTGTAAACAAAATATGAAAAAATGATGGGTGGCTCTAGCCATTTTTTGCACAGTACTGTGTAATACAGATAACTAAACATTGGGAATAGAAAAGTAGAACACTGCCAGGGTACACTGTAGCCAGCAGGCAATTCCTCAAAATCTACAATAAAATGAATACAAGCTTGTTTTAATAGCTCTTGAGGTTTTTCAAGGTTACAGCTCAGCTTTTTAATAATCGCAGCTACGAAACACAATTACTGCAAGACTTTACGGAATTGATCGTCAAATGATTCTGGAATTTATTTCCATAATCTACACTGCAGCAATCCACTAGT
Organism: Heterobranchus longifilis; assembly: GCA_028570985.1. Classification (NCBI taxonomy): domain Eukaryota; kingdom Metazoa; phylum Chordata; class Actinopteri; order Siluriformes; family Clariidae; genus Heterobranchus; species Heterobranchus longifilis. The sequence goes on along the minus strand of JAOVVB010000050.1, from coordinate 25,526,614 downwards.
TCTCACCTTCTGTACGCTCTTAAATAAATCCAGTATTTATAACATGCTGTAAATGCATTTATAAAACATTACACAGCACATAAAATACCTTATAATGCAATTAGTTGAAATGATGATAATAGTTACGGTCAAGTTTATAAAGCATGCTGGTATTCATAATACACCATAATGTGGATAAAAAAAATTTATTCACATATCTGGAATAAATCTGTATAAATGCTCATCATTAGGTAAAACACTTAAAGCAACATCATGTGACTTTTTTTAATTGATTGGTCTAACTATTATTTGTATTCCTGTATAACTGTCATGCATTATAATATAGTGTAAGTGCTGCGTAAATAATAAAAAAAAACTGTATAAGTAATAAAACATTACTAGTAGGAAAATGATTGCTAACATTTTTTGTGGTGGACATGTCTACAGTATATCAACCTCTGATTGTAACTATGAATGTTCGTATCATGTTATAATGCATTCAGAAGGCATTATACACGTTGTTACAATTGTACATTATAGCTATTTATATCATATTTTATGAATCTTCCACATAAGGCACTACACAGTAAGTAATGTTCATAAGACATTATATCAGCAAACCTCCCTTTGTATAATGCATTATAAGAAGATTATAACATGATTCTACGTACCATTATACGAATTCTACGTACCATTATACGATAATATAATTGTGTATATACTTGTACAAGAATAGTAAGATGTAATCCTGTGAAAAGCCTTTTCATGTAGTTGTAAACATATCCATACATCTTTATAAATAGATCCCTTTTCACACCCACTTACTCGTACCACCTAGAAGTTGATTATTTTACTAACATCATGTCTGGAAGTGGCTTCTACCACAGCACCTTCCCAAAACAAAGAGTTTTCTGTTTACAAGGAAAACAACACCTCGTCGTATTTATACGAGGGGCTTGTGATGAAATTTCTACAGTTCTGACCCTGCTCCAAGCAATTTCCACATGTTTGGGCCATTAAGAGTCTGAAAGTCCGGCATGTCAGGCATGAACCAAGCAGGCAGTGTGATCATGGCTCAGGGGTACTGAGAAATCTTTCTACCTTGATGGTATCCAAGCACTAGTGAAACATTGGTTGGATACCATACATAAAGGCAGTTTTTACTTTCATAACTGTATTCTGTTATTCTGCACAATTCAAAGTCCTGGTTTGACTTGAACACCTTTCATGTTTTTATAGTTACAGTACATTCTCATTCTCACATTCTCATCTCTCATTTTCTATACTGATTATTGTCAATCCATTGCAGGGCAAGCACAAACACTCACACACACACTACACTAATAAGCATGTCTTGGGACTGTGGGAGGAAACCGGAGGTCCCAAAGGAAACCCAACATGCACAGGGAGAACATGACACTGAAGACTGACACTGGAGCCTGCATTAATGCCAAATTTAACAATAATCTCCTCACAGAAAACTTTATGATGTCAACAATGATGGGTAAGTTTAGTCTGTTTACGTGAAGCATCAGTTATAGAAGTCCTAGTCTAACTTGTTAACATGGAAATAATAATGTGCTTTAATAAAAACACATAATTTACAAACCAGATTCCAAAAAAGTTGGGACACTGTACAAATTGTGAATAAAAACAGAATGCAATGAAGTGGAAATTTCAAATTTCAATATTTTATTCAGAATAGACTATAGATAACATATAAAATGTTTAAACTGAGACATTTTGAAATGTCATGCCAAATATTGGCTTATTTTGGATTTCATGTTATTCACAAATTCCAAAAAAGTTGGGACAGGTAGCAATAAGAGAAAAAGTTGAAATGTACATATAAGAATCAGCTAAAGGACCAATTTGCAACTTATTAGGTCAATTGGCAACATGATTGGGTATAAAAATCAAAAATCAGAGTGGCAGTGTCTCTCAGAAGTCAAGATGGGCAAAAGATCACCAATTCCCCTAATTTTACGGCGAAAAATATTGCCGCAATATCAGAAAGGAGTTTCTCAGAGAAAAAGTTTTAAGTTATCATTATCTACAGGTCATAATATCATCCAAAGATTCAGAGAATCTGGAACAATCTCTTTGCGTAAGGGTCAAGGCCGGAAGACCATACTGGATGCCCGTAATCTTCGTGATCTTAGACGGCACTACATCACATACAGGAATGCTACTGTAATGGAAAACACAACATGGGCTCAGGAATACTTCCAAAAAACATTGTCGGTGAACACAATCCACCGTGTCGCTCAGTGCTCAGTTCAGAAGCCTGCATCTCTGATAGTATGGGGTTGCATGAGTGCGTGTGGCATGGGCAGCTTACACATCTGGAAAGCCGCCATCAATGTTGAAAGTTCAAAATAAAAAATATCCAAGTTCTAGAACAACATATGCTCTTATCCAGACGTCTCTTTCAGGGAAGACCTTGCATTTTCCAGCATGAAAATGCCAGACCACATACTGCATCAATTACAACATCATGGCTGCGTAGGAGAAGGATCCAGGTACTGAAATGGCCAGGCTGCAGTCCAGATCTTTTACCCATAGAAAACATTTGGTGCATCATAAAGAGGAAGATGCAACAAAGAAGACCTAAGACAGTTGAACAACTAGGAGCCTGTTTTAGACAAGAATGAGACAACATTCCTATTCCTAAACTTGAGCCACTTGTCTCCTCAGTCCCCAGATGTTTGCAGATTGTTATAAAAAGAAGAGGGGATTCCACACAGTGGTAAACATGGCCTTGTCCCAACTTTTTTGAGATGTGTTGATGCC
>JAOVVB010000050.1:25461064-25523742 GCA_028570985.1 Heterobranchus longifilis | reverse complement strand
GAAAGGGCGGGTATACTTACGCACCCATATTGTTATTTTAATTTTTATTTATTTATTTATTTATTTTTTATATTTTATTTTGCTAACACACACTTGACAGACAGCATTAGTTTCTGGCAAAGGGAATATCACATGACACACACACACACACACACACACGGTGGGAATGAGCCGCCTGGCATCAGACAGCACAAACATGTGACATGGCACTCACCGTGTCAGCTTGAGTGTGTATTAGTGTGCATGTGTGATTAGCAGTGTGTGTGTGTGTGTGTGTGTGTGTGTGTGTGTATATACTTCTCATGGATGTAAAAAGATCTCTCTAGTGCTTGGAGCAAAGCATGTTTCTGCATGTGAAAACACACACACGCACACACACACACACACACACACACGATCAGCAGGTACGCTTGATTACAGCACGTGTTCTACATTGCTGCTGATTAGATTACAGGATCCTGCGTCGCGATTGGCTGATTCATTCTGTCAGCAGCGCGGCCGCAGCACGTAGAGACAGGTGTCGAGTCTCAGTAACGTGACACGCCGTACGGTCTGATCTGTTTGTTTTATTCCCTGAGAGAGAGAGAGAAAGAGAGACGCAGGTGAGAGAATGAACGATTACAGCTCCTGTAACATGAGTGCTAACAGGAACCACCTCGTTTCATGGACATTAGACTTGAAGTCTTAGACATGATCCCATCTATTAAACAACAAAACTATTCCTCTTATTCCTCTTATAAAACTATTCCTCACAGGACTTCTCGCAATCCTGTGTAATCATGCAGAAAAGACAGACAGACAAAGAAAATTTTCAATGTATATATCTTATTCTTCTGGCACTTTTTCCTTTAATTAATTCTTTTTTTTTGTTGTTGTTTGTTTCTTTTTTTATTGGTTTGTTTCTTTTTATCCTCTTTTTGCCCTTTTAAATGTCTTTAGTCATTTTTTTCATATTTTCATAATTTTTCTTTTTTCTTTTTTTCTTTTTCTTTCTTTCTAAAATGCTATCATTGATTAATTATTTAATTATTTCTTTCTTTTCTCTTTCTTTCATGAATTTCTTAATTCTTTTTTCTTTCTCTAATTCTTTGTCAATTTCTTTTTTTCTTTTTAATCCTTTAAGTCTCTCTTTCCTTCTTTCTTAATTTCATTCTTTATTTAATTATTTTTTGTTTCTTTTCTGACCTACTTGCTTTTGTCCTTTGTCTTTATTTCATGGGGTCTCTTCTAGGTCTCTTTTTATCCTTATTTAATTTTTCCTTTAATTCTTTTTCCTTTTTGATTCTTTAAGCATCTTTCTTTAATTCTTTTTCTTTCCTCATTCTTCCTTTCTTTTATAAATTTTTTTTTTCTTCTTCAAGTTTTTTTTCTTTCTTTAATACGTTCCTTAATTCTTTCTTTGTTTTAAAATCGAAACTTTCTCCTGATCCCCTTCATACACAAACATTAGAATATTCTTTATTCTCTATGAATTATATAATTGACAATTTACGTATTGACTCTTGGGCATAAATTTAAATTTAGAATTCAAATTCTATTATTATTCCTTTATTTATTGTCGTCCTGTCTGAGCCTATGTGTCTGTGTGTGGTTTGACCTGACACTCCATCTTACATATAATTTTTTAAACCCATCTAATGTTGTAGTGAGGGTTCTCCCTGAACCACGAGTTAAAAAAAAAGAAGAAAAAAAAAGGCTCTGGTATTGTTTACATGTGTCTATGTAGAACCAGACGCAACAGCACCAGCAGACTCAGGCGCAGACGCAAACACAGGCTCAGCAGGCGCCGTCGCAGCAGAGCTCGGCTCAGACCAACGGCACTTCCGGGGGGACCACGGGACCCTCCATGCAGCACGCAGGCCAGGAGCAGGGGCCCCCGAACAAGAAGAGTCGCACCACCGGGGCCAACGTGCTCCAGACAGACTACCAGGTGTGGGTTTGTGTTTTTGTTTTGTTGTTCAACACACTGTAAGTACACGTAGCTACAGTAACTAGGAGCACTGTGAAGATCCGCAGTAAATGAGTCCCCTGTGTTTGGTGTATAAGTAGAAAGGGCTGCTACATCTGTGTCGTTACATCTTCTTTGCCTCGCTACTTACCAAGAATTTTTTTCTCAGGAGTACGATTTTCCATTGACCCTGGTATTATGAAACAAGCATTAAGATTTACTAGCATGAGTGTAAGCAATCTTTTGCTGGACGAGGGTAAGTCATACCTTTGGACGCAAAGGATGGATTAGTTTCATGTGCGTATTTAGAAACCGTGTGTGTGTGAAAGAGCTTGAGATGGAATTTTAGAGAATGGCTTTAGCTAATCATATAAATCTTTTAGTGTAACCGCTTTTTTTTTTTTTTTTTTTTTGCTGTAGGAAATGAACAGATTAGTAAAAGATCTCACAGTTACACATGTCCCAAACGTATGAGTACTGCAATGAGTCAAAGGTGCAATACCATGGACTTTGCTCTGAGTGTGTAAGTGTGTTTGTGTGTGTGTGTGTGTGTGTGTGCGTGCGTGTGAGAGTGCGTGGTCTACTACACCTCACCCTAACCCTAACCTTAGCCTTATCTAATACAACATTGAGGGCGAGAAACATTAGTTGTTCATTTCCTGTTGAGAAAACACTTTGGCATGTAATTATTTAGGCAATAATTGCCTTTTGAGAGCTGGACGATGTTCCACATGCAAACTAGCTTTTATACTTTCAAAATCTTGATTATCATTATTAACCCCCTTTTTTTTAATAACGATCTTATCTGTTTGTTTATTTTTTTCAGCACTCCAGCTCGCGCCTTGGTTACCAAAGCAACGTCCAAGGCACCACCCAGTCTCAAAGCACTATGGGATATTCATCCACATCTCAGCAAAGCTCCCAGTACTCTCATCAGTCTCACCGCTACTAAGGCGCGGAAACATTGACGGCTCGCGCTAATCTGCAAACGCAAGTCTTGCTGCCATTCCTTATGAACTTGTAAAGACTTCCTTCTCCCTGCCTTTGCACCTTCTTATTAACATTTGATTTACACTTCTAAGTTTTTTCAGCTAATTCTTACTAGCATCTCCAATACCAGCAGCATTAGCAGTAGCTCACTTGTCATGAACCAGAGAGCTAAGATGTCATTTCTGAAGCAGCACCCTATATACTCACCGACACAACCCAGGAGCCTTGGAGCTCAAATGAACCTTGTGATGAGAAGCAAAACTAGCGTCTTAACCCTCGGATTAAACCAATTCTCAGAACTATATTTCATATATTTACTTTTATTTATTTGGCACAAACTTTTATTCAAAGTGATAACTACTGAGGCAGGACGCAATACAAGTGTTTAGCCGAGCAGGTGAGGGTGAAGGACTTTTCTCCAGGGCCAGGGAGTGGCACTTTGGCAGTCCTCGGGTTCAAACTGACAACCACATGGGCAGTGCTTCAAAGCAGAGATCCCGGAACCACAATATATTTTCTAAAACAACACAGTGTCCATATGGATCCAGTTTGTGAAAAAACTTCAGTTTAGGCAGATCAAGTCCCTAAAACCAATCAAACTGTCAGTGGGGCCTCCTTGGTCACCCTCCAAAACAAGCCATTTGACTCCTTCATTTTTTATCTTTGTCTTTAAAGGTGCACCTTTATCTTCCATCAAGAATCAGTTTGCAACCCCCTGGGTTTCCATCAAGGATCAATCCTGTCCTCTTGGGTTTTCATCAAGAACCAGTCGCCACCCCCTGCGTTTTCAACAGGAATGAGTCTTCAAGCTCCTGGGTTTCCATCACGAATCTGTCCATAAGTTTCCATCAAGAATCAATCTCTAACCACCTGGGTTTTTTCATTGAAAGTCAGTCTCAACACCACTGGGTTTCCATCAAGAATCAGTCACGACCCCTTGGGTTTTCATCAGGAATTAGTCTCCAGCTTCTGGGTTCCCATCACAAACCAGTCCCTGAGTCCTCGGTTTTCATCAAGGATCATTCTCTAACTGCCTGGGTTTTCATAAAGCATCAGTCTCCAAGCTCCTGCGTTTTCATCACGATTCAGACACAATCCCTTTGGTTTCCATCTAGAATCAGTCCCCAGCCCCCTATGTTTTCATCAAGAATCAATCCTTAAGCCCTGGGTTTCCATCAAGAATCAGCCCCCAGGCTTTTAGTTTATCATCAAACATCAGCCCCAAAGCCTTCTGAAGAACCATACTTTAGAAACTGAAATATCATTTTGGGTTTACACTTGGGCTTCATGGGCTTCCATCTGCAACCACTCCCCGAGACCTTGGGTATGCATCAAGAACCAGTACCCAGGTCCCTCAGTTTTCATCTAGAACTAGTCCTCAGAATGCTAGGCTTCCAATCAGAACCATCCCCCAGATTTCTCAGTTTACTTCCAAAACCTTCAAGTCTTCAAGAAACTGGGTGGCATTATGGGTCCACTTTTGGGCTTTCATTAAAACCCATTTTCCAGGATCCTTGGTTTTCATTAAAAAAAGTTTCCATCCATAACTAATCTACAAACCACCTGGTTGCCACCCAGAACCATTCATCAAAACCTTCACAAATAGATAGATTGTCAAACTCCTTGGATCCAGTGTGCTGCACAACAATGTAAGGTCCCAGAACCTGTAGTATTTATGTGATTCAAACTGAATTAATGATCCAAACCCTGGAGTTTTTATTGTGAAACATGACTGTCTAAATGGAATTCTTTAAACGTCTATTTTTTATGAAGAACATTGACTTTTCCTCAGTCAGTAAGCTAAATCTTTAGTATCTCTACTGAAATCTCTATCAAAACTATTAATGTTCTAGTTGATTCTTAGAACCACCTGTACTCTTCCGTAATCTTTTCAGCTTTTTTTAGTAGAGAATATGTCCTTTAAATATACAGTTTCCAATCCACCAACCCACCACACCTGCTACAGTTCCAGTCCTCCACACGTTTGTTTTTTTTTGCCTGTAAGCTGCCCTCTTGGACAAGGTGAGGGTCTCGACAGAACCTTCCATTAGGACCTACAGTGTCCGTACAGAACCAGCAAGGACGCGTCCCGATTCTGCTCTGGTCCAACGACCGGCTACACACCTGCAATACGGAGGCTAATACAGTACAAACCAAATATCTCTCCTCTCCACTATCTGTCTGATTTTTTTAGTTTGTATGTTTGTTACACATTCTGTTGTCCCTACACGTGTAACACCACGTGCACATTATAGACACTGAAGAACAAAAAAAACTTTGAAGATGGAGGACTGGCGACTGGCCCTTATCAGAGCCATGATATGTCTTCATGCATGTGCAGAGCGCCTTTACTTACTTTTCCACTACAGAAGTGGAGGCTTTGACCTTCAAGGTTTTTGTTCTTTTGTAAATATTTGATTCTGATATCTGAAGACTGCAGAGGAAACCCTTTACTTTTACGAGTCTTTTGTCGATTCTCGTTTCATTCACGGTGATGGATGGTAAATATCAACGACAGATTCCTTTGTCAGGAAAATGAAGCAAAACGAAAGGAAAAAAACCTTCTTTTATCGTTTGACGTATACATTTGAAACTTTTTTAGTTTTTTGGGCCATGAGATAAAATTACGTGTATCAACATTTGTGTCTACAAGAGAAACTGTGTGTACGAGTGTCTATGTTTTTGTTACAGTGTTTGAGGCAGCTCCAGTGACTGTTACCTCCTGTTTAATATTTTATCATTTTAGATTTTTTGCTATTTTTATTGTTGGTTTTGAAGATGGCTTTGATTTTTTTTTGTTGTCGTTGTTGTTCTTCACCACTCCGTGTGTAGACTCGCATTTGAAGCAGCGCTGTAAAAAAAAGAAGAAAAAAAAAAAAAGGAAAAAAATCTAAACTTGAGGTCCTTCAAGCCGGGGGAACGGGGAACTAAAATTGTCCCTTTAATGCTAGTCCAAGCTCTGTTTCCCCTGTTTGCCAAATCCTGACCTCAGCCAGATTAAATCTCGAGTCGAGAAGAAACAGGCCAGACCTGATAAGTGCACTGAAAATGTTGGAAACACTGACATCTTCTGGGAGTTTGAGAGAACCGCACGACTCTCAGAGCTGTCGACTAAATGGCACTTCTGCACTCTGTACCCAATGGACGTCAGCAATGGCTGTGAAGTAGACTCGGGGGACACTGGTGCATGTAGCTGACCTGAGACCTGCTAAAGACCAATGAACAATGGCCATCTGATGAGCAAAACGGCACTGATCTCTGTTCAGGTTGACTCCGGATGCACTGACCTGAGAGTACATATACATTTTTATCCAATGTGAGTTTACAGGCGCAATATTTAAAGGAGAACTTCACTCAGATATGATAACAGCGTTAGTGTGCGCATATTACCGCCAACATCAGCTATATATTCTTAGAAATAGGAGTGGCTAAAGGTTATAGTTATAATTCAAACTCTTCAAATATTGCTCTGCAGGGAGTTATTAAAAGATCCCGTTCAAAATCTTGTATACTTATGACAAATGAAAATGAGCCAGCACTTAAAATAGATATTAACACACTCTTAAAAGTGTTCTTTAGTGTGCAAAATAAAAGAGCCCTTTCTGATAAGAAAAAACTGTGAGACAGCTGAAAACCCCATGAGAGTTCAAAACCTAAAAGAACAAACTGGAACTCTTATAGATGAGGATATCTTTGAAGTTTTTTTTTTTTATATATCTTTTATGGTTTTTAATACGTTTAATGAGGGACACCTGAAGAACCCTTAAGGATTTAATAGTATTTTGAGTGTGGATACTTTAAACAAATAAATAATAATAATAATAATAAAGATTTATAAAAAGAAAGATCACACTTTTAAACAAATGGGTTCTTATAATAAAAAGTTCTAATTCTAATTACTGCTAAACAGTTGTAATTTACTCGATTAGCAAAAAAAAAAAAAAACTTTTTAATTAATTCTTCCAAAAACAAAAACACCTGGAGCACTGGATTTTCTACTTGGGAACCTTCCTATTAGAGGAAAGGTGTTCCTCCAGAAGCACAACTGAAGGACAAGTGAAAATTTTATTATTTAGAGTGTATATTTCGAATTTTTACGCATTTAAAAATTTTTTTAGAATTCCGTTTCTAAGAACACTTCTTTAGGTAAACAAAAAACAGGAACCCGGTCTGATTGGGAAATGCTGTTGTAAAGCTTTTTAGATTTAATGGTTTTCAAAAATAACAATTAAAGAACACGTGATGCTTCATAATATTCAAAGTTTTTTTTGTCCTTTCAATAAAAGAACCATTCTTAAGCAGTCTTAAAATGGTTCTTATCGTTGTTATCGTCTCATTTGGCTTTCTGAAAGCGTTCAGTTTCCTGTATTGATCAGAAACACGAAGCACAGAGATGTCAGTTTATTTTCCGAGAGCGTTTACTCACCAAAAGTCAGTGGGTGTGTCTGCGAGTTCTGTTAGGAAACTCTTGCGCACCATAACGCAAGATCACAAACTACGTTGGGTAACATTTACATTAAGTAACATTTTGTTTAACACTTAGGCAGCTTAACGTCACTTTCATATTTCGAGTGAATCACGTTAGCATATTTCGAGTGAAAGGTTCCTTTAACGCTGGTTACTGACTAGCTCTGGCAAGACTCGAGCGTTACTTTCCTGTCAAAAGTAATAGTATGTAAAAAAACAACTGAATTTTTTTTTCGTTCCCGCCCACTCAGCTATCTGGCTCCGCCCTCAAAATGTCTCAAGAGTTTGTTTAATTCAAAACAGCGTTTGCCTGTTGTATGCACTGTTTAATAGCTTTAACATGTTCCGTGACTGAAAAGCATCATTTGTGTAAACGCTCAAAGACGAAATAATTTATATACAGTAAATATAAATCTGCTTTTTAAACAATTATGTACTTTTATTCTTGACAGGAAAATAACGACTATGATGATATACTACATTTTAGATGCTCACGATTGTTTTCCTAAAAACTTTTTTCACTTCAGTTCACAAAAAAAAAATCTTCTCTTCCTCCTGAGATGCATCCAGAGCGCAACTTGTTTTTTTTCTATAAAAAAGTTTAAAAGCGAGGTGATCGGTGTAGTGTCGTCCTGTCGCCGTGTCCTCTCTACGTGGGACGCTAAACCTTCAAACCTTCGCACTTTTTCCTATGCAAACGAAACGACAAACGAAACAAACAAACCCTACCTGAAAAGCGCCGGCTTTTGCAGGAGCCTCAAATTTAAACCACAGCAGCGAAAATATCACCGTATTTCTTACTATCGACTTCTTTTCTTTTTAATAACAAACATTTTGAGGGATTTGTAACTTAATGTGCAAACTGAAAATTCTGACCTGAAGTCATTGAGAGTGTTTTTTTTTCTTTTCTTTTTGTACTGTATGCTGTAATGTTAAGATCGACTGTAAAAAAAAATGGCATGTATATTAATTCTACACGACCGTATTTATTATCTTCACACACATATAAATATATATATATATATATATATATATATATATATATATATATATATTCATATTCATATTCATATAACATATGAAATTACATATAAATATTTAGCTGAAACCCAGTTGACACAATTACATATTTAATAAGACAAACTCCAGAGGAACATACAGAAGCCGTGATAACTACATGAAAAGAATGAAGGGGAAGCACTAAGAATCTGAAGTGAGTTGTAACCCGCTTAGCTCCCACTGACAGCAAAGCTTCTCCCCATAACAAGACTGGGGCTTGTTATGCTAATTGCAGCGTATATATCCAAGTGAGAAACCAAGACTGGAGTCAAAGCCAGAGTTTGTCTGTGTAAAGTAGATTTAAATCTTCATTATACTCTTTGCCACACTTATTGAATTACAATGCTCTACATCTGAATAGAAAACTGATGTTGTCATGTATATTTTAAGATAAAGATTATTGTCAGATCTGGGCATCAGACCAACGTATGGCTTAAGACGTTTGAAAAATCTAACTTTAATTTGAGGTGGTGGAGGGGGGGGTCATTGCTGATGGACATCATTTTCTGTGTCCACGCCAAGGACTGCGAGGCCTTCAGAAGAGGAGGAGATTGGAACAGTGTTCTCATCATCCCTGAGCCACTGGGTCATGGTATAAACACTAATCCTGAAGGATGAGCGAGGTAGAAACATCCACCATAGCATGCTCCAAAGATTGCACCCCTTCTGTCTGATCGTATGCTCACAACAACAAAAAAAAGGGAAAAGGACAGCAGCAGCTGTCAGGCACTTTCACTCTGCCATTCTCAGTGGGGGACCAAACAGAAGAGTTTATCCAACCGCTCTGACAAATATGTGACAGAGGTTGTAGGGGAGCGTTGGTTAAAGTCGGGGCACGGCTCGGTCTGACGTTAAGTTGTGGACCAAAACAGATTTCCTCCACAATGTTCCATCACAGCAATCAATAACACACTTGAGCTAGACTAACCATGGGTGTTTGCTTGACATTCACTGAGTGGTGGTCCTGTACGACACTTAGGAATGAAATCCAACAGGTGTAGTTGTCAATAGAAAGAGAAAAGGCATTGCAACAAAGGCTACCTCCAGCTCTGCCTGCCTGGGGGCATCACTACCAGTTTAATTATTGTTTTGCTGTCACAGAGATAATTAATTGAAATTACAGTGCTGTTGTGAAACATTCATGGGGCTTGCCAGCTTGTCTTGCTGGGCAGTACAAACAGGTACAGTGCTGCTTTGATTAAAAAAAAAAAAAGTGCACCCTGTTGTTGGCTGAACCGTTCCTTCTGTATCGGAGCCGCCATTATTACTGGAGTCGCACTTAATGGTTCAATTACGGAACAACCGCTGTCTTTGTGTTTAATTGCCAAGGAATCAATTAAGGTCTTTTTTCTCCGCACTAAGAAAGAGGTCCTTGATAAAAATGTGGCCAATCTGGGATTCAGTTACTGGAGTATTGAGCAAACACTCGCCATAAAACCTCAAGACATGGAGGCACCCTGAAAGAAAATTTCGACCCGGTTAAAAAAACCTTACTGAAGCAATTATAGAGGCAAACCACGGAGCAAAACAAACTCAATATCTTATTCTTGAAATGATTAAATAGAGAAGAAATGAAAAACATAATCTTGGATGTTTTACTCCATTATTGGATTTAACATTTAAGTATCAATACTCCCACATTCATAAAGAGGGCTGAGTCCCGCCACATTAAAATATCTGTTTTAATCCAAACATTGTCATTAAGAGTGTGTTTGTCCTCGTATTTTTCTCTTCCTCCACCTGGGATTTTAATGTATACAGCAGAAAATGAGAGTATAGGAGTGGAATTGATCTTTTCCCAGACCAGTTACATCACACAGCTGCAAGCACAACATCGCAGATGCATTGTGGGAGATATTCCCAGCCCTGACGCACCTTGGACCTGTGAGAAAGGCGTGAGTCACTTCCAGGCATGCTGTCGCCTGTCCCTGGAGGACCAATTATTCTATATGTTTGTCCGATAAAGTCTCATCATTAAACACATAGAATGTTTGAATAAAATAATCAGGTGAGGCAGAGCGCATGGTTCACCCCATCGATGGCCTCACAGCTGCATCAGTCTGCAGGCCGACTATTGTTTGTTCTGTGCAAACACACACTAGGATGGGACAATTTTAATAGATAGTTAATGGTTTAAAAAAAAAAAAAACAACTGTCAGTTTAAAGGATAAGGCTGAAGATATTTTATGTATTGTCAACATATGAGACGGTCCTCCCAGAAAAGCGGTAGTTTGTAAAAGCAGCTTATTACGACTCATATTTCCATTAATTGTTAGGCGGTGACCTCTAAGGCTGTAGTAATTATGAGGGGAGCAAAGCAGGAAGTCATATAACGTAGTATTAAGACCAAGAAAGTTATTTTACCTTTACGTAACAATGTCACATTCTACGTCATGTGCTTAATTACATCATGTACTTAATTACATCATGTACTTACATACAGATGTGGAGCAATGCAACAAATTTACTGATTTTAACCCAAATCACGATCTTTTCCTAAATCTAACCAAGTAGTTTGTTGCCTTAACCTATAACCAGATTGCAACCATTTCACAATGTTAACCACATGTTTAAAGACTGTTTAGGTTTAGGTAGGAGGACGTGTTGATCTCCTGCCACCTGTAGGGCCGCTAATTTAGGCAACACTACTTAGAGGGCAGCAAAACAAAAATAATGAAAGATTGAAAATACCTCAGGCTCCCCAGAATTTTAAAACCTATTTTTATAGCCCATGAATTCTGGCTCATTCCATGAATCCCCCGCATGGACAGATTGCAAACAAACTCTAATTTCTATCAAGTTAAGGCATGTGTGCATTTGCTCGAGGAAAAACGCTGCGGTAATCCTCTGGAGTCAAAGCTGTCTGACCCTTGGCAACCTCACAGCCTTGAAGGTCATCTTCTCAAAGGCAGCTGATACCCTGACTGCAGCTCTTTCTGCTCGTCATCCATTTTGGCAAATGGCAAGTCTAGGCTGATCAATCAAGTGCCGTCAAAAGGCCAAACAGAAAAAAAGACCAAACCGTAGGCCTGATCCTCTGTATCGACTGCTTGGATTATAGAGGATCACCCTCTGGGCTCTCAACATGATTTGGCCATAACTCCAGTACTATTTTAGGATGATAAGTGTTAACTTCAGGAATCAAACCGTGTGCATCTGTCCTCCTGCTCGTCTGCCAATCTGTAAAACGATCGATCAGTTTGAATAAAAGAATGCACCTGTTCTCTATTATAGCAGTAGGAAATATGTCATTGAAAGTTGTATCATAGAGCAAAATCAATGTATTCAAATCCAAAACACACACATATATATATATATATATATATATATATATAAATTCCAAGAATTTTCTCTGGCAGACAGAGCTATAGCAGGTACTTAAACATGCATTCAAAATGGATAGTGTAATCTGTAACAGCTACATTTTTAAATCAAATAAGTATACATCTGTCTGCTAATCTCCTCATCCATCTGCCCTGAGGAGGGACAAAGATGTTGATGCAGTATATGCATATGTCATGAAATCAAACCTCCAGTATAAAATCACTGTCATTATTACCAGTGAGTGAGTCAATAGAAGTTATGCAAGGTGCTAAAATCTTGGAATGACACTCCCAACAGGCGTAGGTTGCTTAAAGGTAACCTGTGGAGTTTTTGGAGCAAGGTTTTCATGAGCCGCTCCCATTTGTTTGTATCCTGTGCTCTACTAGCACATGCACAAGGATGCTCATATACATGCACTGGGTTTTATAGCATTTTATTGAATCTGAATCCAGTATTGATTCAAAATCCATTTGAATCCCTATAGGTTTAGCTTTTAATATGTACAAGTACTTAAAGTTCAAGATCTGTAATAACAGTTGTGGGCTATATACACCTTTTTATCAGAAGCTATATCCTCCAAATACTGGAGGCCCTGATGCAGTACTATTAAGTTAATCTAAAAATGTTGATATGATATGAAAGGTGATCATACTGTATCTCTAGAGTAGTCTCGCATTGCCAGACATATCTCCACAGCGCTGTGTCAGTGCTCGAGAAAGGTCTGGCTGCACCGCTTATCATTCTGGGATTGGGGGAAAAACCTTCTGGGTTGTTTATATTTCTTTAAACCTAACAATGGTTTTGTGCGGCACTAAGTCCCAGATGCAGCGATGGTGCTCTTGCAAAATAGATTGCGGAGATAGCGTAAGGGGAGGAGAATTCCTTCTGCAATAAGCAGCCAATGGATTTAACAGTCTCATAAGTTAGACTACTAGAGAAGAGTCACCGCTCTGATGGTTCTGTCGAACTACAAAATCACAGTCCAATAAACTGGCAGGCAGAGAAGTTACCAAAGTAAAGATTTCACTGTAGCTGTCACACTAAAGATGAGGAGCCACCTAAATGTTTTCTACATCACTCTTTGCTAATAAAAAAGTGAGGAGAAATAAAATAAATGTGTTGCCATGAGAGCTGAGTCAATGTATTTTACCAACCAGGAACCAGATACAAAATCTAACCAGGTACCAGATCCCAAACCAGCATGTGGGTGATGCAATGCACATTACTTTGGAATATTATTAAGGTGTGCACACAAGCTAACATGATAACAAAAGAATAAGTCAGTGTTATTCCACAGATTGAAAGTTGCTGGCAGTAACATGTCAAGAAATTTACCAATACTGAATTGCCAAATGTTTTGAGGAAGTACATGCATTCTGTATGTTTGTAAGGCCTTGTATGCAGTACAATCCTCAGGGCCCTTTAATGGTCCATATCATCACAGTTCTACAGAATCCATAAAGCTGGAAAGCTTGAAATAGATGATTGCAGCATTTGAACAAAGGGTCATATAGATTTGTGAGTGCTAATGCATCATGAATAAAATCGCCCCATTTTCCCACTAATTAATGCTTTTCATTCCTTGTTGGCTCAACAATCACTGCATTCTCTGTCCTTAAAAGGAACCGTCATCAGAAATTACAATAGACTGCCAGTAACTTGTCAGCTGAGAAGCAATTTCATCTCATGATGATAATAATTTCACTCAGCGTTCAACATCAACACAATAGTCTGCAGTGGGAGTTCTGGGTGTGTTGAAGATGAATGCATGGAGGATTTCTGCAACAGTTACCACTGTACTTAGACATTTTGGAAATCTTCAAGATCAAACGATGTGCTAACTCTTCACAGTGTCAGTCCTCTCTGGATCTTTCAGCCGTGTCATGTAAGAGCTTTGTGATCAATACAGTCAAGGATTCTCCTTGAAACAAAAAAGTCTGTTTTAGCGAAATAGAAATAGGTTTCACAACATTACATCATGGATCAGACTGTACACGCGGAGAAACATGTCAAATCATCTCAGTAAATCACTGCATTCATTCTGAAGGCATTTAATACAGCTCATGCATTTTCCAATTACACTTCAGTGTCGGCACTGCTGAATTGTAAATGCATAGTTAGCAGTCATCCATTTTGTTTCTCGATGGTTTAATGAAGTAATGAATCAACAGAGGACTTCATTATTTCTCTGCCTACAGTAAATCCAGAAATACTACATATTGTGAGCTCGGCACAGGTTAAATTATTGAAGCTCAGACGACCGATGATTTTATTCCATAACAATTCCTTCAAGGGCTATATAGATGTGTGATATTAATGGAAACAACTAAACATGACACAAAATATTTATAGACAGTAATTGGCTGACCTGAAATGTATTGCTGGACAAATACAAGTATGAACTGTGCCAAGTGTACGGCAATTTTATGTACAACATTTTATGAAATTAGTATAATTAGTTAACGCTTTAATATTTGTAAAATGAATGAGTTTTTCAATGAAAAAGCCAGTACAGCTCGATGTACAACATCTCTTTGTGTTCCAGTATTAGGTTGGTTGCAAAGAGTGGCTTGTGTACAGTCTCTTTGGGCAACTTAAGGCATGCATGAAATATTAAGTGTTGTACCCAGACACGTACTGTACAGAACAAGAAATGCCTAAATGTGCTTCCATGCATGCATGTATTGATGGGAACATAAAAGCAACATAAATAATATGCATGATGCCAAAAAGGCAGTTGCTGTGCTATAAGCACTGTAAGTACGTTGCACTATAAGCACATGTTAGACTGCACTAGTATTCACATACAAAAAGCTACTCATCATACAGTATCACATGTTTGGAAATACAAGCCTGGTCTCCTAAAAATTCCATTTCCATACAACTAAACTGTATTCATAAGAGAAACAGGTTTTTTTTTCCCGGAAATGTTTCTCATCAAGGATTCCACAGAGGAGGGAGGGAGGGAGGAGTTCATGAAACCAAAAGTCAATGTTATGCAACTTATTTTAACCCAAACCACAATATTTTCCTAAATGTAACTAAGTAGTTTTGTAGCAATTCAAAAATGTTAACAAGGTGTTTAAAACAGTGACCTTAATCTGGGAGGAAAAACGTTTCCCTCTGAATGTAATTGAGAATGCAGTTTAGTTGTATGGGAATGTAATTTTGTAGGAGACAGAGTTGGAAATACACATAACTGGATATGAGCTCTGTGTGGACACGGTCCGACTCATACTGAAAAGTCAAAGGACGCAGTATTATTTATGACGGTGTAAATTCCTAAGATATAAGCCTCAGTGCTTGATTTAGAAAACAGGGATATTTCCTGAGAATGAGGCTGTGTTGCAGTATCGACCCAAATGTTGGATAACTACAGGCAATTTGTGTAATGAAGAACTTCTCCTGCCACAATCCATAGTGCTATAATCACAACTCCATTCACTGACATGCCATTTTCCTCCATCAACTGAATAGCGCTCAAATGCACCGATACACTAAACCCTTGCGCAGCTTTGAGATTTCTTGACATTTGCCGAGCTTTGGCACTGCCTCGTCTCAGCAAATGCACAATCAATTTTACCTTCTTGACTCCTGTTTCTAATCCCCCATCTACCCTCGTTCCTTGCTCGATACAGTTCAGGTTTGGTACACTCTCACTCTGCTCGATGGTTTTTGCCCTATCAGGTGCACTGGGGATCGAATGTCGGCACTGTCAGGCAGCTCGTCTCAGTGCCTGGAGATGAATACCAGACAGTTACTCCTCTTCATTCGGTCTGACTATCCTTCACCTTGTCTCGCATTTGCTGCCTGGTACCTTGCCATTGGTCCGACAGCCCAATATTCCAAAACCCCAATAGTGCGACCGAAAGCTCATTAGTCCGAGCGTAAAACAAAAGCCCACTGCTCCCGAGGCTCATTTCTCTGAAAACACGCCCCCCCATGGAGTTTTTTTGTCCTTAATATATTAGTATAATTTGATGTACAAGTGATCATTTTAACCCAAACCGTGATCTTTCCCTAAACCTAACCAGACATTAAGCACAGCGTTATCACACCATCAAACAATACATTTAATAGGAAACTGACAGTTGAAGACTTTATTTGCCTCGTCAGTCACTTAAAATGTAAACTAACTTATCAAACAGACTTTTCACAATTCACTCAGTTCTTCTAATACATGTGTGATTTTCCACAAAGCGGAACTGATTTAATGAAATCACATGTTATGAAAATGACACGGGCGTGCTGACTGGCGGTGTTTCTGGATGTCAAACAGTCACTGGAGTCCAACAACTCCCGTGTGTGTTTTCGGGGCAACAGGACTTCGGAGCAGTGGGCTTTTGTCGTCTGACTATTGAGCTTTCACACCAACGTGACATTTTTTGGACTATTGGGATTTCGGCACAATGGGCTGCTGGACCAGTGGGGAGTCCCTTGCTGCCTTGCCTTTATGCTGTGCACTGAAATTAATAGAAATCATAGCCATTACACACAAATCAATTTCCAAAGGCTTAATCATGCATAAATGGCTATATTACATTATTTTTTATACTCATTATTAGTTGAATACAAAGGCATACGCTATAAGAGGACTTAGCCCTTTTATGATTAATCAAAAGCACTCAAGGGTGAAAGCTTTATATCTGATACCTTTGAACAAATGTGTCCAATTTCACACAGATTAGAGTTATTAATTTTGATGGCTACAGTGGAAGATCTTACTTCTCTTCTTAAAATTCTGCCACAATGTCTCTTCCATATATTTTACTGCTTTAGGCTGAGTCTCCAGCTGTGATAAAGGCATCACAGTCGGGAGTCAGGATCTCGAGAATCCTACTGTACAGTCTGAATAAATAAAGTCTCGTCAATCATCTCCGAGCTGACATGCTGTAAAATGCCTCATTAATGGCTTAATGAATCACAATATAAAAAGGTGTTGCCATCTCTCCCGTCTGGCTATAGCTATATATGTGCATGTCACTTTTATTGATCTAGCCTGTACGTGTTGATATATGGTCTCAATCTAATTGCACTCAGTGAAGGTTTTTATGGGTGTTTGCAGTGAAGGGCATTTATATGGGGTTGCTTGAGCTCACCTCTAGTCATGTGATTTTGTCATCAGGTTTCCTGGGACAAAACTGCACCTCTGTCATTAAAAATAATCACTGGTTAGGGAGAAAGATAGAAAAATGAAAGGGCATTGCATGTTTTATTAATAAATCCTGCAATAGTCATTCCGTGGCTGCAAGAGGTAATGAAGAGATCGGATTTGGAGCTGGAATACATATGAGACAATTTATGACTTTGTATTGATAGTTTCAGACTAAAAACACTGTTAACACGAGCATGTCATGATATAACTTCTCAGTTGCTGAAAGGGCTAATTCGCTTTTTTTCAGGTTACCTCACGTGAGTTTGCTGGAATGTAAAACGATCAATACTTCACCCCACAGGGAAAATACCAAGAGAATTGATGTTACAATGTACTGTATGTGAAACATTCTCCTAGAGCAAATAGCTATTGTAAAATACATGTTACCTTCCCAAGGTCATGTATAGCAGAGCAGGATATTGTCCACAGGGCCACACAGACGACATCAGGTACGTGTGGGCTAAATGACCTGCCTCATTTGTATAGCATCAGTTGGAAACGATATTGACTTTATAATTGACAACAGCTGTTGAACTGCCAGTAATATGAATGTATTAAATTGTTCTTTAGAATACAAATCCACTTATTACAGTAGTGATCTCCTTAGACCAATGTGTGTGGCTATTACCACAGTCGATAAATACTTAATAATCGGTCTTATCTCAATTGTACTGAAGTGCTGTATGTGACAGGGGCTAATGTGCACATACTAAAAGTGTTAGGAACATTAATGTGCCATGGTCTTAGGTATAAATTAGGGAGTTATTGTCAGTTTCTTAAAATTAGCCCATAAAATATAATGGACAATCTACCCTTTTCAGTGCTTTGTAATTAGTCCCGAGGGTTTAATTTTTTATCCATCAATTTTAAATGTCTATATGACAGCCCCACTTATGTTCACCTTTTCTTCAAAAGAAAAGCACAACTGATGTATTAAATTGATGCACTAAATGTAGCAAAGTGAAGAGTAACTACTTTCAGGGAGTTATAGTGTAACCACCTAAACTTTTACAGAAGTTTCCATAGGTTTTCTATGAGAAGTCCTGCAAACCATATGACCACATAGATCGATTGTTCCTACCCTCTAATACGACCCCCAGGAGCGAGGAGTGTTTTTGTATGGAAGCTCTGTAGCCTACATTTGATGTATTTTCATATTTAGACAGAAAAATCCAAACACTGAAATGTGAGCTTTTCTTTTATGTCAAAGATAAGTCACATGTTGCACATGTAAGTCTCAATCTCTGAGTGACGAGTTCAAGTTTCACGTTTTTAAATTACATTTTTAATTACAAAACACAGTTATTCCCACTGAAATGCACTGATGTACTGTAGCAAGCGTTTAAATGCATTGTCTAGGGCTGTCAGCTTACATAGATGATGCAACACTGGAAAAGTTGACAATTTTGCACCGAGCAGCCAGTAATGTTTTGATTGATGTTCATATAGCCTACGGTACATGAACATGCAGGTGCATGTGATATATAGGCCTCTCAATAGAAAATAATTGTGTTTATTTGGTGTTATTCCATATACCATTTGCTGCTCTCCCATTGCCCTGTGGCCCCTGTACTTCTATCCTTACCATAACCTAAACCATCACATCTAAATGCCTAACCCCGACTCTTAACCTAAACCTAATTCTAACCTGAACCCTCAAACAGGCTTTTAGAAGTGAGGACCAGCCTAAATGTCCTCACTTTCCAAATATGTTGAGCTGATAAAGCTGAGATAAAACAGATAAAGTGCCAAAGTCATACAGTTATGTAGTTCAGTTCATTGTACATGGATTACCTGCTATTATTATTTATATTTACATCATGTTGAAATTAAGTTAAATGCATTACTGTTTTTTTTTTAATTGATGAGACAAGGCATCCCATGTGACATATCGTCACTGTCAGGCAGAAATTTCGTATCTCCATATTTCTTTTTTCTTTTCTTTTTTTCATAAATCAATGCTATTGGTCACCCTTGGTCACATCTGTCTGTGGGTTTTTACAAATATTTAACCAATAAAAAGTATTACAAATTCTGACTTTGTACGAGATAAATAGCTCAATAAAATGTTTTCAAATTAGCCTTTTTTTCATTTCCTGAAAATTAACGGTTTTGGACATGCAAGGTTTTCGCCCGACAGCAACGATATCCTGTTATTGTATTGGGTGTTTACTGCACTGAGACGGAAATTGTCACTGCTCCGAGGCCAGTTTTGTGACCTCTCTGGCTATTGTATTAAGTGATTTTTACACTCATATTGGAATTATGTTGAATAACAGCAATTATGAAGTTAGTGTCGTCTGAGTGAACTCTTCTGTTTTCAGTTACTTGACTTACATAACCACTGAGAAGTATTTATCAGACTTCTACTATATCTAAAAAAAAATATGAAATGATTCATCATGTAAGAAACTGAATGTTAATTCCAGCAGCTCACTCAGTGTGTAACCTGCTACAGGTGTGTTTTGGTTGGAGGCCAGTGAAGCACTGAGTGATGCAGCAGTCAGGCCTCGCAGCGGAAATGTGGTAAAAAAAAAAATATCACACCATAAATGGGTTTCCTCCAGTACTGTACATTCAATCATGGTAGGTGGATATACAGTCCACCTAAAATAGATCACAATATTATACCCCGTTTCAAACATCCTCTCTCCCCGTCTCTGCCCATCTCTGCTTCCTCCAGGGATGAGTAGGAGGCTGCCTCTGCCCTACACTGAGCCAACACGTAATGTTCTCTTCTTAATGTTCTTCCATCATTTCATAACATGTTGTGAAAGCAGGAGGACGATAGACACTGTCCAGCTAATGTTGGAAACTGGTCAAGAGGTTCATGCTGCCTCCTGAATGAGGCGGCTCTCCCTGTCCTGTGTAATCTGAGGTCACAGACAACGTTAGCTCTACTATGTGTAGCTGTTTAAATACAACATCCCTCATGTTGTGGCTCACGTATCCGTCAGTTAACAAACCCATACTGTTGCATAACGATAGATGGATGGTAAGACACTGTGAGCTTCATAAAAATCTCTGTGATGAGCATCTGTCACTGACTCGACTGCTCTATCAAAGTAAAAACTGAAGAAAAAAAACAGCTCCACTCATAGCTGCCAACTCTTTTATTTCGTAATCTGTTCTGTTTTCATGCCACTAATGCTGGCTTTACACCAAACAACTTTTCAAGCAGGGTTTTTTCAAGCACACATTTCCAATGTCAGAATAAAATCATGAGAGTTTTGCAAGAGGCATGCTCCTGTGATCGCGACCGTTTGGTGTAAAGGTCATCGTAAAACTCAGTCCGAGCTGTCTTAAGTCTGTTTTTCTCATCAATGAAATCAAACATTATCACACGTTTTTTTTGTCTTGCTGCAAATTTAGTTAAGTTCAATGACATCATCATTCTGTGTGCTCTCTGCAGCACCAAACAAGAAGCAAACCAAGTAAACATTTAACACAGAGAGGAGGTGCAAGATCACGAAAGTCCTGATTCTCTTGGACTGTTTTTACTTTGATCCACCAACCATCACTTATTTTAGTGAGAAATCTTACTTCCCACAGACTTCTCCCACTGAAATAGCGCAGCTAACCAATAGAAGCTGGTAGTAAGTTGAGGTGACGAAATCCAAAATGAATCCAGTCAACATATGATGTTTTTTATCTTGTGTTTCTAGAGGGTTTTTTTTGCAGACACTGAGCCAGTTATTAAAGGGAGTTTGGTGTAATATTTTCCACCAGGAGCAAGAAAACAGATCAATCACCAATACAAATATAAAAAATATAAAAAATAAATACAGTTCATGAGCAAGAGCTGTTAGTAATTTAAACAAAACAATTACATTTTGACGGTGGACGATTATTGATCTGAAAAAAAAAAGGCCAAAAGAAACAAGAGTGCTTAGTCGTAGGTCAGATTGTAATAGGTTCTGCTGCACTAATACAAAAAGCAGTCTCGCCAAGACTAGCACAGGGAACCTGAAGAACTAGACAGTCACTGGAGCATGTTACGCATGTACCAGTGTTCCAGAGCAGCATGGATGAGAGATACGGTGGCAATTTACAAAACATATGGCTCGTCTTACTAAACTGATGGTGCTTTTATGCTGACCTGATTCAGTCATTATATGATGGCCAGGTACAGAATGATCGCATACGACTGAAGATCATGCAGATGGTGTTCTGTCTGAAGAATGGCTTTTGTTTTGGCTGCAGTACAGCATACAGGCCTAAAGGAGGACACGACTGAATTGTTGATTGATGGATTTGCCTTACTTTGCTGTTCACACTGTGTAACGTGTGAAAAGATTAGTCAGTTCAAACGACGACAGTTTGTTTGAGTCTCCCAAGTCTAAAATTATACAGCCCTGTTATATCTTTGTATGAATCTCAAAAGTTAGTTATTCATAAACAGCATTTTTTGTTAAAGTTATCAGTGGCACTCTGGTACAGTTCCAGCTCTACTATAAAATATATTTTATTCCGAGTACACAACAGAGATTTATCAAAGCCTAATAAACTGTAGCGGAGCCACGTAACACCTTGGACTCATGTCAAAGATCAGGTCGGCACGGCACATATATAAACATACCTTGCCAATCCCACTGCATATGAATAACACAGCTGCTTAGCTACAGTCTGTCATATACCTTCCTCATTAATTTGATTTTTAAAAAATAAGTAGGAAGTGAGTATCGACTGCAGCAGAGATCACTTGGAAAAAGAAACCAGTTCAGTTTCGATGGCTTCCAGTCAGTGACACTCAAGGTGATAATTACAGTAGTGGGCAATGTGTTATTTTTGTCATTTAAATGTGCACATGTTGATTAATTGGTCACACTGTTGACATCAGAGGAGCACACAGTGGATAATACCGAAGCCAACACGGAAGTGCCAGATACTGCAGTTCCTCGAATGATCACTTGAGGCTGGCGACAAAAGCGAGTCAATCCCCATAGATCCTAGCTGTAGGCCTGCCTCAGCTCCATCCACGCTCCACCTCTGCCCATTTTTTGATTAGCCGGGAGTTAGGTGGAGTCAGGCACTGCCAAGATGGCGACGGCCAGAGCCAACGGGAGCCACCCACTTTGAGCTTAATTTTGGCTCCTCAGAAACCTATGGGTGACGTCACAGAGGCTACGTCCTTATTTTATACAGTTTTTACAGTCACCTTAGATCAAACCTTTGAAGGATGACAGATTAAAATGAGCTGCAAAGACTTTAGCATCATGATTTCATAATGCATGCATGTTCTCACTAGTTTCCTATTCAAACCACTCAGTTTCTTTTTGAATAGATCTATCAGGAATCACAGGTTCACCTTCTTGGTTTGAATATTCTGACAAAACTTTCAAAATAAGTCCCAAATGTGTTCATGCTGAGCTAAATAAAACAGAGCACTTTTCAGAATACTTTTCTTTTGTCACATCTCTTGAGCGTGTTGGGGGAACAATGCGTGAGTCTGGTTGTCACATGTTTGTCATACTTTTACAGGGAGTGCTGAAAATGTGACAACATGACTTTTCTATCCCTTGGAGCATATTGTAGAAACCCAAAAAGTGTTTTTTCAAACCGTCAAAATAGCACAAAGGGAATAGCACATCCTTTCAATGATCTGAGGGATGATTCACTCTTATGGTACATTGCATGATGGTGATGCACCCAGTAAAACAGGCCTAATACTCAGTGGGGTCACAAGGTAACAGTAATTGATTGCAATATCCACTTTCTTTATGACACATCTAAATCATCATGGTATAGCCAATTAGAAGTCATTATTTGTAAAATGGAGATCACCTGTTATGTTTGGGTTTTCTTTAATATTTATTTTTTTCCATTTTATTTTGGTAAATGTATGTTTCTATTTTTGTTTTGCACATTTCCTGTTTTATTTTGTAGTTCTAATCTCCCTTGTCGTTTCAGTTCCTGTCTGTGTGTTTTCACACCCCGCTGATTGCCATCACCTGCTCCTGCCCCTGATTTCCTCGGTTGTCCACTCCGTGTATTTATACTCCCCAGTTTCCCCTGCTCCTCTGCCAGATTGTCTTTGTTTCTCCTCGTGTGCACATTGCTTTCCAGCGTTCCCCACTTTGTTTCTTTGGTTTTGACTTCTCAGATTTGTTCTTCGTCTGCTCCCTGCCTGTACTACTGCCTGTTGTTGATGCCCAGTTCTGATTTGTTGCCTGTATCCGATTTTTTTTGACCGCCTGTTTACATCTACTTTTAAAAAGTGACCCATATCCAACATGTGCATTTATGCCACCTTTACACTGCACGGTTCAAGTGACCTACTTGCTTAACGCTTGAAAAAACCTGCATATGAGGGTTTGGCTACCGACCCGGAAATAGAAATGAAACAATTCGACAGACGAGAGCAAGATAATAATTCAAGCTGTTGCTTTCTGAAGCATCTTTAGAGGTGTGCAACATATTGGCTGTATTTTAAAGCAGCGGAGAAGAAGGAGGAGAGTCCTCGTTGCAGCCTGGGTGTATGCAGCAGTGATCGCTGCTACATCGGTTCAGAGTTTGGCATGGTGGCTAACTGCTAATCTTTTCAGCCGAGAGCACGTTGTCCACGTCTACGTGATTAAAATCCAGCACCGCCGTATTTTCAATGACGTGTGACTCGCAATGACAGGGAATATCTGATCTGTCCGCTTAGATGACAGACACTTTGCAGATATCCGATTTATATGCTTTCTTCCTGCTTACACGTTCATAATACACATCCGATCTGTGCCACATGAGAGGAAAAAATCGGAATTGGGTCACTTGACCCATGTAGTGTAAAGGTGGCCATGTGTGACCAGGGTGTACCGCCTCTCGCCCAGTGTTAGCTGGGTGTAAGCGGTTACAGATAATGGATGGTTTTCCCCAAAAATCTTTGTTTGCTGCAACCATTAATATAAAATGTTTCACTCTTTATACCAGAGATTTGTCCAGGGGAACAGCTACAGCCAGCACCAGAGTTGGAACAAATGTAATTTCATCAAAATGGAGCTGAAACACTTATATTCTAATACTTAGCCAGAGTTGCAACAACTTTATTTCGATGAAACTGTTGTATTTGTTGAATTGCAGATAAATAATTTATTTCAGCTCAAGAATATCAGGTAGTGAGAAATAGATTAAAGCTAATGTGAATCTGGTGTTATGTGAACCCCCACAGTTGATTAAATTATTATTGAGATAAAAACAAATCAAATATATGTATCATCTGTAGGATATCTGAGAAGGGCCAGTTCCTTCAATGCAACTGGGAGATCTGGCAGGTTTACACATTCAGCACATGGGCCTGGATATTGATATAAATGCAACAGCTCTTATGGTCCAGCTCAAATTAATGCCAATAGCCGTGCTATTTCATTACTAAGTTAATGACCCTTGTGACAGAAAGATGTGAAGGAGCCCTCGGGATGAACAAGTCTGGGACCCCCTACTAGGACTGATGGAAGACTCTTAAATCAGCAGTGAAACATCTTGAAAACCAAACCGCAGCTCATGATGACACACTTGTAAATGTCAAGGGCTGTTTGGTACTGTCTGATTTTTGGATGCCCTCCCAAAATAGTTTGGATTTGCTAATTGTGGTAATATAATCACATGATTAGAAATCACATGTTTAGCAAACTCCCTGCACTATTTTTTATTTTTAAAGGTTATTGAGGTGCAACAAAGGGTGAATATATTTCTACAAGGCCATCGTCAGCCCATGTGACTTTAGAAGCTTAATGGCACGGTCACACGTGAGCAAGAATCTTCGCTTCCTGTTCACTTCCTGTATACGAGTAAAGGATCTTCGCATGACATGGAGTTCAACTATGGTGAACTTTGAGCAGCAAACTTTGCCTCGGAATCTGCGTATGTGTGACCGCGGCTTAAAAAGGTGACCAGCAATCAGCATCAGGTAAATGAGAGGCAGAAGGTGTCTTTGATGAACTCATCATCTAGGTGGGTGTGACTAAAAGCCCTACAATAATAGCCCTATTCGGTCAGGATTAGTATTACAGGGGGCCGGTGTTGTCTTTTTTTGTCGTGCCGCAGTGTGCCGAGATAACGGATTACTTTAAGCGGTCTGCAGGTTAAATTTCATCCGACCCCCTGTAATTTCGTATTGGCAAAAAGGCCGTCCGGAATGATGTGTTTAATTACTGAGGTGCATGGCTAATTTTTTATCACCCACGTCCCCCTGTAATACTAATCCAGTCCAAATAGGGCTTAATTCACCTTTGTCCCCTCTTGGAAATTAATGAAACATGTTTTTTTTTGTTCTAAAGAGCATGTGTAGTTTATTTGCTTCTAAATGATCTTTTGTACTATATGTGAACATATCTTAGTACTGAAAACTGCAGGGCTGTTATGGTAACATCTGTTAACATCTGGTGTGGCTATTCAATACCCCGAGATGAAAAGCTTTGCTTTTAACTTTTGAATATTTTCTTAAAAGGTAACCAGCATTTAATCAGTACATCCAATCAGTGGCCCCCTGGACTGCATGCACCTCATTTAAATTCAGATCAGTTAGAGACAGTCATTTATGGGTATGCAAAAATCTGAGTCACAATCTTAACAGTGGGTCCACGACACTGACAAGTACTACAACCCTGCTGCTAACTTTAATGATGTGTATTCCACCAAGCAACTGTTGAGATAAAAAGATGAGATAAACCAGTTTAGTAAAAAGGCCCTGTATTAAATGCCAACCCAGTCTGTGCACCTGAAAATCAAAACAATGAGCTAAAACATGTTTCAACACTGCAGAGCTGAGAGGATCTGCTGTGTTTATTCTGTTTATCCATTGTTTTTTGTGACCGTTTTTGCAAGCACACACGCATGCACGCACACAACATAACCTACAGTAGCTGTTTCTCTAGTTTAATTTGATGCTTTGCGCTCATGCTGACTTGAAACCCATCATGCTAAAACAGTTAGCTATGTAATGGCTGCTCGGGGTGGGGATAGTTGTAACAGTTTTTTAAGTGTGTACATTGTCAGTTATGGGCCAAACAAGCCTGCACCCCAGGGACATCCCTCTACATTTACCACAGCTGTGACAATGAAATTTTCCATTACATTAATACAATTAAGCATAATACTTTGGATTTATTTTGGAATACTTCAAAATTGTCTTTCTGAGCTTATTTGCGTGGGTCTTCTATAAACACATTCCTGACAGTGTCCAGGCTGTGAGTCTTTTCTGCCATTGTTGCAAATTGTTGCTCTTTTTTGTTTATGGGTAATGTGTGCTTCATATGAATTATAGAGAAAATAAAACAAAAACAAACTAGAAGGGCACTCTGAGACCTCCCCCAAGGCCATGCCCAATCTCGCAATGTTAAAAATAATTAGTGTATCCACACTGTGATTCAAAATTAAATGGCTTCTTCCTTCACCCCTGCTACACCCTTCCACCAAGTTTCACAAAAATCGGCCCAGTAGCTTTTTCGTAATCCTGCTGAAAAACAAACCAACAAACAAACAAAAACATAGGAGGTGATTAAGTAATTCCTTCAAGTAATCTATTTTTAACTGAATACGGTTACTTATATCTTGTATTTTAAATGCGTAATCCCTTTACTTGTATTTCATTACTCCCCCAACCCTGTGTGTCCAATATACAGATGAAGCCATCTTGCAAGTCGACTGCCAGCCTATTCCCAGCCAATTCCCAGCCCACCTCCAGGCGCTGGGAGTCCCCCCCCCCCCCCCTGTTGTAAACACACCCATTCATTAGTTTGCAGGGTGTCACCATGAGATGGAATTTCCTTCACAAAAACACTTAATTTTTATTTAAATTTAAATTAATTTTATTCCAGCCACTGACCAGACGAGGTCCTGTCACAGACCTGCGGCCCGGCACTAAGGCACGGGGAATTCTAGGCGGCTTTGTCTGTATATATACCATTTAACAGAGGTTCAGTTGATACAAATAAATATTTCAACAGTTAAAAATATTGATCAGTGCAGGTTCAAGCTTGCATTGATTTAAAAGATCCATTTGTGGTCCATTACTTGCTTGAATAACATACTGGAAGGACTTTAGGCCAGCGATCAACTGAGAACAGAAGAAAATAAAAGTGATAAACTACATACTAACTGTATCAAACACATATCTATAATGTAGCAATGCACCCTGCAACTTCCTTTTGGATCTTAAAATTACACAGCAAATGTGCAAAACAGCAAGAAGATGAAAGACGACTGCAAATATTTCAGCCCTTAGTAGCCTGCAGCTGTGTTGCATTGCCTTCATTTGCACCAACAGGTGTGTTCAATAACAAATCAAGAGAACAGAGCAAATGACTTCTCACTGGCCAACAGCAATCAGCACACACAAAACACCTGGTAGTCAATAGGCAGGCAAATAATTATAGGAGTCAGGCTATGTATTTGCACAAATAAGATACACAACCACATTGCAGCGAACACACCTGTGTTTGCAAAAACGCATAAAAAGGATTCCGTTATATATTATTTAAACCACTATATGATGTACTGTTTTTAAGGTACAAAAATAGCTACAGATTAGTTATTTATAGATAGAATGATAAGTTATTTTACTTCCAAATTCACATCCCCTCATCACCATTAACAGTTCTTGTTGTGGCATGGAGTCTACTGCATCATAAAGTAAAACACTGTCAATGTTGTATTACAAGTTTTCTAAAACATTATGTTTGATTATGCAAATTCTTCATTATCATATTAAATATGTAATAATTTGCATACATTTCCAGAACAGAAATGTGAACACTGGATAACACCAGGGTCAAAAGTCTTGTTTCATTTTGTGAGAGTCAAAGGTTTTTATAGAGGGAATTTGGGATATCTTTTTTTTTTTAAATCACTCCATAAATCAGAAAATACTACCAACTGCCATAAAAAAAGCCATGTTTTTATAAATATATATATAATTTGATATAAATAAGTTTATGAATGACATATGAACACAACCCTCTGCACAACCCTTCAGGATATAGAGGAATGAAACTGGAAAGCTTGATGTATGTAAGTGGAGATTTCATTTCAATTCATTTTAGATACATAATTTAGATACGTAAAGATACATTTTGCAAGACATACAGATGAATAGGGTAAACATTTGTATCTAATAGATATCGACTTGAAATCAAGTTAATTGCATGCATTCAGACAATTATTTATTTTGTACTACAAGTTTTCTGAAATTTTATGTTTAAATATGCAAATGATAACTTTTGGTGAATTAAGGAGAAGTCTACGGACGCAAATAGACAAATTGTCGTAAAATAAACACCTAATTGTGTATTTTGGATGTTTTCTTTCCATTAGTCTGAAAGAAGACATGTTACGGAAGCAAATTAGCCCAAAATATCAAAATTGACCAGTGCATAAAAAATGGATGTTTCCTGTCTCGCCTAAAGGATGAACTTTGCTCAATTAAGGAACTTGTGCATTTATTTTGCTAGTCCAGGACAATTTGATGTATGGAAACATGTACATATACAAAAACCTCATTCTCTCAGAGAGAAACCAATTGACCATCTTAAATTTCTTGATTGCCTCCTTTCTCTTTGGTGTGAGACCTTTTCCCTTTGCTTCTCATTGCACTTTCCCTCCTTGTAGCACATTAGATTAAAGACTGCTTTCCAAGTCCTGTGAGGCTCCCACTAATATAATGTCAAATTGATCTGTCAGCCAGAGGCCCTCTGAATCTGGGACACTTTCCTCATCCCAAAGGCACGATTAGTGATTAAAATGCTGCGCTACATCCATGGAGCAACTGGTGGCTGCTGCTGGTTGATCTCTGAAAAATTAATAGAGGTTCACTGGTCAATGCACACCACAGCTCCAACAGTGTCCTACTTTTGTTCTCAAACAATCCAACACTTTGCTACTTTGTACCTCTGAACTCAACATGACCTTGTTCATCTGTAAACTAGCTGATGAGCTGTAAACCTCATCCTTAATTTGCAGAATAAGTGCTGTCTTGCCCTTAAAACGTACAACTCTGGAAACATCTATGAATGTTAAATCTCTCCCCCCCCCCCCCCGGCTATAACTGCATAGCATTTATCTTGTATGAATGTTACCAACAGATGAAGCGTGTTCATCATTTTGATGCGGCAACTTGACAGAGAAAGGTATTGTGGTCTAAAGTGTGTGGCAGGAATGTGACACACAATCTCCCACAAGCACCCGATATGACTGTCAGAGGTAACATAACAGTGTTTGTAGGTTTTGACGAAGATGTGAATCAACTGACACCTTTGTGTGTATCCCATGAGCTTTCTCATAGCCTGTGCTGCTGCGTGCATTTCCACTCACAAAGGCCAGAGGGAGAGAGAACGTCACGGACCTCAGGGGTGATCATTGGGAACGTCATGAGTGATGGATTCAAAGACATGGCTTGGCACATTTATGCGCTCATGGGAGAGTCAGCTAATGATCTGTGGCATATGGACAATCTCTCATATGGCATTGATCATTTCCTAATCAGAGCAGTGCCCCTTAAGGCCGCCCTGCTGGATGACTTTAACCACTTGCAGAGATGTCAAGGGTGAATGATATTCATCTGCAAAAAAAACGCAAAACGATGGACAGGTGAATATTGAGCTGCATAAGGTCATAGATCTTGTTTCTTATTGCAGTTTTTATTGATAACTAATTGTCAGTTATAGCAAAGTATACTGAAAAGCAATTCAATTTAATGTTATTCATGGTGCCATATCATAACAAAGTTATCTCAGGACACTTTTCATATAGAGCAGGTCAAGACCCCGCTCAATGATTGTCAATGCACGTCTAATTCTACATGGCATTTTTATAACACGTAGGTCTTCATAATGTTTCCAGGAACAATTTACACTCAGCTAGCTGCACGATTCTCTCTTACATGAAGCAAACACATGAACAGCTTCCTGTGCAACCTGTTGTCATTCCCAACTCACATATGGATGCATCGTCAGGACCCCTTGGTGTCAATATTGAATGCAATGGATGCGTCAAAAAATATATCGCTCACAGCTGCAGTTTTAAACATGAGTGACTACTGAACACACGAGGTAGCCCTATGTGTCAAAATATATCGCTCATGGGCACAGTTTGTGGAACACATGGTTTATGTTCTGAATACAAATAAAACTACTTGTTTATGTTTAGGCAACAAAACCACTTAAGTTTAGGAAAAAGACCACGGTTTGGGTTACAATAAGTACGTGTGTTTTTTAGTGTTTTATGTGTTCTGTAGGTTTTGAGATACTGGCTGCAAACCAATTTCCCTGTGGGGACAATAAAGTTACCTTTTGACTTTTGGTTTCAGATGGGACACAAACACCGGTCTCCTGGGTCAAAGTCCTGTGTTTGTTTGACCTATCCACCACCCCTCCCGCCAGCCACAAATGGTCTTTCGTGGTCTTAATGTTACTTTACATGACTTCCTGCTTTGCTTGCATCATAATTACAGCCACTAGAGGACGCCACCTAACAAGGACCTATACTGTCGTTTTTTGATGGAGCACAGTCAATGGTCAATGCACAGTGCTGGGTGCCATTTTCTTTTGAACTAGTCAAATGACCACGGCAAACAGTTCAATGTGTTTTACTCTCATTCTATTTCTACTGTGGCACCTGTGTCGAGAGTATTTGGGGTTTAGCGATGGAGCGGACACGCCACGAGGAAGACCCCGGAGGTAAGACATTTTGAAGACAAAAAACTCAAAACGTTTGTCTCACACACCACCACAAACTGTCACTGTATATACACCTTCTACACTGAACATCCACATCAAAGAGCGGGCTGGACCACTACACCTGAGGGGTGTCCAGAGGAGTCACACCATCTGAGCGAGCTGGTCACGGGAAGCAACAACAGTGGCCTGGCCCTGAGTCAACTACACACACACACTTATTTTTTTAAAGATTATTTTTTGGGCCATTTTGCATTTATGATAGTACAGCTTGAAGATTGACAGGAAAGGGGGGAGAGAGAGGACAGGACACACAGTAAAGGGCTGCCAGTCGGATCCAAACCCGGGCCGCTGCAGGCCTACATGGGGCCACACCGATTGAACTTCTAAAATGGCAAAGAATCTTTTATTTCATGTCTAAGAGAAAACACAGACGATTGTGAGACTCTTGTGAGACTCTGCTGTCAAAAATGACACAGGCCACTCACTCACTGAAATGTTCCTTGTGAAAAACAACTTTCCTACTTACTTTCATTTTCCTCAAGTGAGCTCGTAAGACTGACATTTACTGTGAACACAACAGTGTAAGTCTGCCCTCTTCAAACTCAAGATGGTGGCTGAGCGTATATTGTCATATCCTGCTGTCAAACCAGAAACTGTGTATTCCATTTGGACAACCTAGTCATTCTCCAATAGTCCCAGATTTTAAAGCTTTAATAATGACTCTTAAGGGCCAACTCAAACAACCTCTTTGTTTTTCTACTCTGGTGCCTATGCAGCCGGCAACCCACTAAAAAGTTCAATAGAGTCCCTGTCAAATCGAGGAAACAAAGTGTGGATGTTATGACTAATGGATATGCAACCTTTGAGCCTTTGCACAAAGGGTTATCTGCTAAAGACAGGTCCTATCTTTAATACCATGTTAATTAAAAATGAATATTCATTAAAGAAAAAAAAGCACAAACTGCCATGGTACATTTAAAACAAAAACTGCCAACCGTCACTGCCAACGAAATCTACTGAAGCTCTAAAAAAGAACAAAAGATCCTTCTCATTTTAACTCATAACAAAACCTGGCCTCCGCTGTGCAACCACATCAAAGCCTGCTGGAAAAATCCTGAAAGTGCAGCTCACCTCTCAAGGAGAGCAAGAAGGCCATCAGACCGCAGGCGATCCCTTTCACTTGACAAGTTTATACATTATTCCGCTCATTAAAACCACTGCATGCCAGCAGGACTTCAACAAGTCTTAAGTCACCTACACTGAGG
Source organism: Heterobranchus longifilis (assembly GCA_028570985.1). Classification (NCBI taxonomy): domain Eukaryota; kingdom Metazoa; phylum Chordata; class Actinopteri; order Siluriformes; family Clariidae; genus Heterobranchus; species Heterobranchus longifilis. The sequence continues at coordinate 25,491,876 of JAOVVB010000050.1, read as the reverse complement.
CATTACTGTCAGACAACAGAAACAAAACTGATAGCTCAAAAGCATATTCTGATCTGATGGACTAATATGATGCGTATTTGTGGCAATGTCTTGAGGAAATCTGTCACTAAAGGAAATTATATACATATCGACCAATTTGAGCAACTGTACAGTAAGTAAAGAGGCTAATGGATGATGCTAACTGACAAAACAGATGGAACAATGGAAATGGATTTTTTTTTATCTGCCTTCAGTATAATCTTCTCCCCTGCTTTTATGCAAGTAGTGAAGTAATTTCATCCAAATTATCCTCAGAAATGATGTGTCTTATGTTTATGTACGTAAGTAATGTTTCAGTCTGAGCATCAAATACTTGCAAAGGCTTGGGAGGTAGCTCTTTGTAGCTTGCTCCTTCAGAGGATGTGAAGGACAGTCAGTTTCTCCACAACAAAGCTTAATACACTATTTCTACGTATGTTGCAGGATCGCCTCCACATCCCTCAGAAGTAGTGTGTTTTTTAACTGAATCTTTTGGTATTTAAGTAATAATATGATAATTATAATGTGTAATTTATTTTAATGCATAAATAAATAAACAGTGTAAATAGCTACAACAAATGGGTAAAAACAGATTACAACAATGACTAAAAAGCTTTAAACTGACTAGAGCTCATTACACCTACCCTTATTCATTATTAGTGAGGTGAGTATTGTTAGCATACTGAAAATATTGATCAAAAGCTAGGCAGAGTATGCTGCAGAAGTAGTCAGAGAGATTAATGTTTTGATATGTTTTACAGGTGATACGATACGACATGATAACGATATGATACGGAGCTTTATTGTCATAATACTGATGTATAATGTCATTATATTGCAACAATACAACATAATTGTAACTAAAAAAAGAACAATACATTTTTTTATATATACAATCAATAAACACAATAAGCCACTGCGTCCATGCGCGCTGCCATTATGTTACCCTGAGGTGAAACACGAGGTGTTTTGGTATTTACAGGCAATGGTGATGTAATGCAGTTTCTTTGCAGATGATACAGAAGTTCTTAAAAGCCTTTAATATTTCTAAGCAGGTTAAAAGTGCTAAAGTTCCTCTCCTTTGTTTCCTCGAGTCCTCCCTACAGCAGTATAAACATAATCACCAAACGCCCACAGAATTAGCTCATGGCTAAAAATAATGGAACCACCACAAAATCTAAAGCAGACGGTGCAATTATTGCATGTGTGTCTCATATATGGACCACCTGCAGCCGAGGCAGCAGCTGGCATGCGTTTATCTACAGTGCTGCCATGATCTTCATACAGCAGACATGGCAGAGCTAGCAAAGCAGCAAGATAACATCGTGAACTCAGCCAACAGTCGGCTTCAGTAGCTCAACACTGAGACAGCCAGAGGTCAGTGAACGTCGTGATCATTATGCATGTGTGGCTGTAAGTCCACAGGCTACCCTGCCCATAATACATGGCCTGTTTTCTGTTTTCTATAAAGTAAAGAAGGTGCTTACCCCATTAATTTCTGAATCAATACATTCACCCCTGTGCCGTTAATACATTTGCTCTGCTATTCAATTACAGATGGGCGAGAAGGGCCAAGGGTGTTTAATAGTACTAAGCTGCTTTCCTTTAAAAGTCAGTGTTGCATGACATAAGACAAAATTGACACGAGGTGGTGGGCAACACTACAAGACTGCCTGGGTCAATAAAAAAACAAACTTTTAGACAAAGAGAAGAAAAAAGTTTCAGGCAAAGAGAGGAAACAAAGGGAGAGATCCAATTTGTTCTTGAGTATGTGTTGTGATGGAAATAAAAAAGTGCAATAAAATGTATGTGTCATGTTCAATTCACAGGACTCATAAATACGTCACCTATAAAAATGACACTTAACTTCTCTGAAGCAATATGCTAAACTATATGGACAAGCCTGAGCTAACTTTAGTGCCCTTTTAATGATTTTGCTATAATGCTTTAATGGCAACATTGATATTCTACATTTAATATGGGGTGATGAATGTTCAGCTTCATTGAGATGGGTTTTAAAAAAAATACTCTCATCAAAGAAATGATAAACTCACCATACTCCTGCAGGGACTTGCATGTGACATCTAAGTGGGTGGAGCCAAATGGGTTTCTGACAAATCTCCGCCTCCGCCGCAGGTCATCTTCCCAGTAGTCGAGACGCCAGAAGTCGTGCAGCTGACTATGAGAGAGACAAGAAGACAGGCAGGTTGGATGGAGCACACACCCCTCAGTGATGTTGTGATTACAGCAGCCACTTCCTTATCAGGGGAAAACATCCTGAGGAGGAAAATCGGGCCACAGATAGCAGATTTATTAGGCTGACTAGTGGCACGCTCTGAAAAGGCACAGTAATGTTAGCTCTGCTAAAGCCTATAGCATAAGAACAGCAGGGAGCAGCAGCAGCCGCAGCACACATAAATCACAGGCACTCCCATTAACAAATACAGCATCAAATTACAAGTATAAATGGCACAGCTTGCCTCCTTTTTTTACAATGTTTTTTAACAAGTCTTGTAAATCAAAGGTAGGAACCTCAACGCAGACAGCGTGGGGTTTAATGATCGGGGTCTTGGGGCGGTTGAGGCATGAGCCTATAAAACAAGCCCCCTCCCTGCATATGTGGAGCCATGATTAAAATAATGTGCTGAAATATTCATTGAAATGATTCCCAGAGCCCTGGAGCAACCCGACTGAAAATTGCATTTTTATTCATTATTAATAACAGCGAATTAGGGTCGTAAAAAAAAGAGAAAAAGAAGAAAACAGTTCCAGCATGTGGTAACCATCTTTGTAAATGATTATTCCAACATTAAGAGGACCTGGGATAATTTTATTGCTTGCAGCTAATGCAAACCATTAAGCACCAGGACTAGCATTAGGTTACTAAGTGCTGCTTGTTCCAACTGAGCACTAGCTGGAGCTATTTCAAAGCCTTTCTTTTAGAGGGAAATGCAGCAAAAAAAGTCTTTCTTTAATTTACCCTTAACAGGGATGAGTAACACATAAAACATAGGGATGATTCAAATAATTGGTGTGCCATTGACAGTAAGGTAAGATGTGATTACATCAGCCTGGCATGAGGTGCATTTTCATTTACTTTTCAGCCAAATATGAAGAAATATGGCATCCTTCTGTTTCATTTTGTTGAACTTCAACAGCCACAGTATGTGTGGATAGGAGAGAATAACCCAATACCCACATATCACATGGAGTACATGCTAGAACAGAGATATTTATGCTATTATCTAAAATGTTGTCTTTGCCTCCACATTATAAAAAAAAAAATGAAAATACTAAAAACATGCAAAGCTCCCAATAAAACCTTGGATCTGGTACTGTTTTCAAATCCGAGTAGAGCTTTTTCAGTGCATGCAGGATACAGTAAGACCTTGGCAGGCAGCCGTCTATTGCATTGTATGGTTTCTGCCCCCTTCCCTGCCACAATATCGAGGCAGTCTAAACAGATTAAAGTGTTACAGGGGATCACATCACAAAATACAGCCTCCTTGCTCCATGGATATAATATCTACAAATGTCAGAAATCAAGAGGCTCAGGAGACTTAGCCGGGCTCTGACAGCAACAAGAGCTCAGTTTCTGTTAAGTATCAATCAAAATTGAGTATGTGTGTGTGCTCGCTGCATGCACAAAGTATCATGAGTCCCTCTATGCAAAGCAAGAACCAACGCCTTGAGCTTGTCCCCTGTCAATCTTGCTCAAAGCTTAACTGAAGAAAAGAGAGATGTCAGTGGGTTGAAAGGAGAAACCCACGTAAATGATATTGTAAATGCAAGATTACACAGTGTGAAGAAATGTAAATCCACTGTAGGCAACTGGGGCGATTACTGCTGAAGATTACGTCCCCTAATTCTTAGTGCAAATAGACAGCAGATGCCAGTGGGGGATAAATCCGCCACTTTGAAGATTTCCTTATAACAGTATTAACCGCATTTGATGCATTTTATTTGATCTGCTTAAGGACGCTCATTTGAGTACAACCTTAGTCTAAGCCATTGATTTGTCTTTAACAGCAATCAAATGCAAAACAAACCAAACCCTCAAGATGCATCTTCTCCTTCTTGTGTCCTGTGCAGATGGTTTCAGTTTCAATGTGGTATTCTGCTATTTGAATAAGACCTGTGATATCCTAGACTATGTGGTCAGTGCTTGACCGGATTTGGATTGTACCAAAGAGCTGTGCTGAAGGAACCTCCTCTCTGAGGGTGGTCTGAAAAGCGCTCAGTTGGATTGGACTACTGATGGGGATCTACAGCTGGGAGCTACTGAGCTCTCACACAAGGGGTTTCTGACACAGCCCATTCATGTCTTAAAAGCATGGTGAGGAATAAGGAAAAGTTTAACTTTTTGTCAAAATCAGCGTCAATCTCACTCGTTTGGGGCTCAAAACCATATTGTAAAATGGTACTTGGCAAGCACATGCACACATTTGAGCCATTTAATATATTGCAAAAGTTAACAATCAAGTCTGATCCCTGCGTTGTTCAAGAATGCAGACAATACATAGGTGATAAAATACAATTTCTGTTTCAGAATCATTAAGAGAAAGCTAGTTGTCTGTACTGTCTGTGTAACAACAACAAATTGTCCATACAATAGCATTCTTTATTAAGCAGAGTGGACTCCTTATTTTCCACATCAAATGTGTCTGGCTTCATGACAACCATAAAGAATGGCTGTGAGCTGGCCTCCTAGAAACTGACGAAATTTATTAGTCCCGTCACCCATCAATCACCCAAATGGATTTCAAACCGCATTTTAAAAGCTAATTTTCCAGCACTGATAACCTACAGGAAACAGGAGCACCATTATTTATGGATGCTTTCAGACTTGCTAAGTGCAGTAGGATAAATGTGTAAGCAGGCTATCGTCTATTCTCTTCTCTTTCAAATAGGTATTTAAAGCACACCTTTCCTCAAGGAGAAGTGTTGCGGTTTTTGAGTTGCCAGATCTAACACCCCGGTCTACAGGGAGTGTGTTTTGTTTATAAAAGGAAAGCTGACAGGCATAATTCAAAATAAGATGGGGAGGAAAATAAAAGGATTGATAACAGTTTTATAGGAAACTATAACATCGTTAGAAGAGAGAGATACTTCTGACAGCTGACAAGGGCTCATATTGGATTAGAGGGTGATATATTCTTAGTGCTTCTGTTATATTAGGGCAGCAGAGACCCTATTTTGTTTTCTCATATTTTGTCTGATTATTTGGAGAATAGTATTGATGTTGGAGTAAAAAGTTAAACTTGAGCCAGTGCAAAGAAAATAACAGTGCTGTTACCAGGTTAAAGATGTGCAATACCTTGTGTCCTGTAAATATGCCTGCATGTATATATTTTTCAATATATACATTATTGCTTCTTATATGTAGTTATTATATTTAATTTTATGTCTTTTTTTATATTTACTGTTTTTCTTTAATGGATATTTCTATTTTTATATTTTTCATTGCCTCTTATATTTGTTATTATATTTTATTGCATTGTATTTTATATGTCCATTTACATTTACTACTTCCTGTTTTTCATTAATGGAGCCTCCCAGCTAAAGCATTTCACACGATTGTACTTTTATAACCAAAGTGGCAAACATCTGGAATCTTGAACATTAAAGGTGCTTTCTGAAGCCTAAATTGTGAGTCGAAAAAAACCGATACATTACAGATCAGCTACTTGAGTGCTACATGCTCACTAAAATTCATGCAATTGTCTTGTAAAATAAAATCCCATATGTTGAAGATAAAATGATTGAAATAAAAGTTATTATCAAAAGCAACAATTACCTTCATGTTTTTCAAGTCACTTAAACCAGAATGGCTCAATAAAACATGAACAGGGCAGATGTGGATCTCATGCTTAAAAATTCCCTTTTTATTCTATTTATGCTCAGAGGAGATGGCGGTCAGGAAGGACAGGGACATGCTGATTCAATAAAACACCATTATATTCCTTTTAAAAGCTTCCATTGGTGACATGAGTAGGGGGTAATTATAATAAATACCAGTAATCAGTGACAATTCTATTCAAAGGCGCAGTGACTGGTTTCTATCACACACACACACTGGGACACTGAACACACGTCAGTTTTTAGTGCAACTCCGAGGACAAGTGGTCTTTTCTTTCGTTTTCAGTTGTCCTAACAGACTCCGACTATGAGTTACTAAACCATGAGGAATTCGTTTGAGATGCGTCTCTGCATCTACAAGTAGTGAAAAAAAAATCAAAAAATAAAATAAAACTTTACTAAAATAAAATAACCAAATGCATTGTTCATTGGTAACCTACCTAACATGTACCTCCCAAAACAGAATTATCGAGGTAATTACGGCACCATATTCAGTCCAGACGTGTAAGAACCAATCTCACTTTTGACCAAATAATGATACTTAATGGAACCGGCCCTTTGATCCCATTAAAATGACAACCAGATACAGTATGCGGATTTATCATAATAGGGATTCCACATGCCATGAAACCATCAGGCAGCCAGCAGACAGTAAAAACCAAAGCGAGAAAATGCTAAAACATTGTCTGTCAACAAGTGCATTCTGGTAAGCATTTTTACAGCACATTGCTGGATTAAAAAAAAAATAAAACCAACTAAAAAGACACCATGCATCAAAAAGTGGTGACTGGCAACCATATGGCGATGAGCATTGCTCAGCCCACTGCTTTCAAAGTAACCTATAAAATAAGAAAAAAATACACAGTAATTTCACATCAAGTTTGATCATGCATCTGTCGAATGCCAAGTGTGAAGTGATTGCATGGCCAACATCATGATCAGATTACCACAGAGGGCTGCAAAGGGTACACAAGACTTTCATCTCTTTAATTTGGCCATTTCGTATCATCACTACACTCAACACTGTTGCAGGCGAGAGGATGCCAAGCTAAGATCCAAATGCTTCTCGTTATTGGATATGACTTTTGTTTTGTAGATTGAGAGCTAAAGAATAGACACACAGAGGAATGGGTATTGGACAAAGACGAAAGGGAAACAACACAGCAGCAACAAGATTAACTCCAGGTCATGTGGTGTAATGAAGACAGACGTACGCGATCAGACGAGGGACGAGGAGCCGTACTGTACTGTAAGTGAACTCCCCTGGATCGCCAGCTTTGTGGATCCCCATCTTTCATCGGAAATGGGGCACAGTCAAACGATGCCCAGCTCAATTTCAACACCCGATGAAATTGATGATTGTGTGAATGGGCCTCTTTCCAGAGATAATTAGCACAGTGTGCAAGGTTAAGAGTGCCCCACGGGAATAGAGCCTGGTGTAGGTCAAGAACAAATGCAAGTAGAGAGAATATCCGCTTGCAAGAACAAAGGAGCATCATGTTATAAATAACATCTAATTAAATGACGAATAAAAACGTTATCACTTGCAAGCTGTTTTAAAAGGAGCTGTGTTTTATTGAATCCTCTCTAGATAGTGGACTGAAAAATTAAAGATGGTATGCAGACGACTGCTTGAGGGAGTCGGCAGAACAATGTCTGCAAGCAATCCACTGCAAACAATGGGCACTTAGAGGTACACTGATTCTATAGTGGTTTTTAGGATTACATAACTCTGCTGCAGGAATTCCTAAAACCCGGAAATTAGTTAGCATTTTAGCACTTTCAGTTCCCTCATCTCAAAGTCAATTTGTTTTTTGAATGTGTTTTTGGTTAGATGCCTGAAATAAGGTCTGTGGTTAACACAAGCTTAAGACATTTTCACATTTGGTTCTACGACATAAAATCTGTCAGTAAATACCCCACTCGGGAATTTTGAAGCTTTTCTGTGTCTTAAAAAAGGCAGTTACTAACAAGTGACTAAATGAGACTACAAAGGTTGTCGGGGACATTAAACTGACGGTGAGTCATGCGACTGTGATGTAGTTCATTTATAGCCTAATGTTAGCTTCTTATTTCTGGTGATTGCATTTTATGCTTTAAAAATCCTAAAAGTGGTCTTCATTAGTGAATATTATCTTGCTGAACAAAACATGTAAGTATCATAAACTTCCATTTGCCACAGAGCTTATTTTCTGCATTAATCTAAAATCCAATGAGAAAACTCCTATTGGCTTTTTGTCGAGGTAAGCAGGGCAATGCTAACTTCTGGGATGGTCTACAAAAATACGTCATCGCTGCAGCACTCTATTCTTACTAACTGTAAGAGAATACATTACATTGATCACAAGAATTTACAAAGAAAGTGAAGAAAATATGCCTTTTGCTCCTCTGGATGTCAAACAGAATCAAATTTTTGAATTATATCTATTATATTGTCAGGCTGAATTTTGTTTAGACCAACCGGAGACCTTGGCCTTTCTTTTGAGCCCCAGAGGGGCCATCAGACCTCGAACCCTCTGAGGCCCCCTAAAGGTGCTCCCCCATTGTGCTAGTGGACTTCTATTAGAATTGATAACCCTTTCAGGCGAGACCAAATACTCTGTGTGCATCGTGAGTAAAAAGGTTCATTCCATCACAAAGTTATTATCCACGGGCAGATTGTTACCATTCATCAAGTGTGAGAGATGAAACTCACTGTTAGTCAAGGGAAACGGCTGTTTCACTGCCTTGCCACAGATCAATATATGCCGCCATTTTCCTTTCTCTCCTCTGCTACAAAAAAGTAATTATACAGAAGAAATGTTGACAATCAATAGACTAGTCAGGTAAGGTTAAGGTCTGCTGTGGGGGCCAGCGGAGGCTCCTCCGTCAGCTGTCACCGATGCTGCTGATGTGAACACGGACGGCCACATGGGAACAAAGGGAGGTTTGTCTCCTTCAGCCCCTTTTACATTTCTGTTACGGTGGTTGTGTCGAAACAATTAGTACACGAGGAGCTCTGGTGAATGAATAGCAGAGAATGACACAAGACTGTTTGTACAGTAAGTGTGTCTGCGTCAGGCGACATCACCTGCACACAATGTAAATGGTGCAATAATCAATAAAAAATATATATTGTCTGTATACAGTATTTAAAAAAGGTTTCTGTGCAGAAACATTAAAAAGATGCCTTTATTAAGTGGTCCTCTGCAGCTGCCTGAACTATTTTAATACTTGATCGTTATGTTCCATGTGAAATATGTCTTAGAGTTTGACACAATCCACAAATAATGAAAGTATGACATAAATATCGGAACCCTGTTGAAAAACAGAGAAACCTTTATTTATTTTTGTATTTTTCTTATTGCTTTACAACTTAATTATTATGTATTACTGTTGCTGTTCACATTTCATTATTATTTTATAAATGTCTATGATATAAAGGAAGGCCTCATTTTAATGTTGGACAATAATATCTGTGCCTCTGATATTATTGTTCTTTCTTTGTTATTGGAAATAATTTGAAAAAAATAAAGATATTGATGGAAAAAGGATGCTTTTAAATAATACATGATTATAATAATAAAAATGCACTGAAAAAAAACTAACAATAAGTTGGCACACTGTGTAATTCTAACAGTGTATTTTAAATTATTTGATGAGTTTTGATGTGTGTGCTGCTTAATTTACTCTTCACTGCAGAATGAGAGCGTCTGTATAGTATCGTCACATTAAGGTCGTCCTATGCTGCAGAAGTGTTGGACGTTATTCTTCAATGGATTCATCAGCCTCGCCTTGACACCTACTTTCACTTTAGACGAGCCTGAACTTTATAATCCACTGGCAGGGTTCAGAGGTCAACAGCAGAGGGGACCAGAGGGCAGGAAAAATCACTCTCTCCCTGGAAAAAACTCTGACATCCAATTTTCAACTTGATTTATCAGTGTAAAGCTAAAATTGATAGTGTGTCATTACTGGGCAGGGAGCTGTCTTGGAGAGATGTATCAAAGCCTCCTCATTTTGATTTAGCACGACGGATCAATACAACCCTATACTGTTTCAATTTGAGGAGTATTGATTTTCCTATGCTGACTCTATACAGAGGGACATTCATCATCAAGCAAGCATATAGTATGATCTAACAGGGCACCATAGGGTCTGATCTGCTTATTCTTCACTCAGATCTAATGACTGCAGAGCAGCTGTTTTCAAGCTTTGCACAGAATATTTCCTTGTCGTCGGCTGTTGTCGTTTGTGCTGCGACACAATTTTGTACACCGTTTGCCACGAAGAGAACAACAGCTAAAAATGTACAGAGATGCAGATAATGTGCAGACGTCGGAAATTCAGTCAAAAACAGATGCATCTAATGGTAGGCCGGGCGGCTATATTATTCTAATGAGCACCATTGAAAACACACAATGGTAAAATAAAAAATATATAAACATATATGTTATACTAGTTTTTGCCCTCTGCCTGCCTAAGAATAATGTTGTTTGTAATATATTCTAGACAAATAATAAATATCCTCTGGCATGTCTCCAGGCAGAACTTAGGAGTAAAAGGCAAAGCAATTTCTGTGCATGAGGGTGAAAACAAACATGAACAACTAAAGTCTCTCTCTTTCTCCCTCTCTCCATCACACATAACAGACAGCCACCTCAAAATGCTTGAGGGCTTTATATCTTACAAGAGCAGCATAAATGGGAAAGTTAATGTAGCATTGAATAAGACTAAGCTGCTGAACTGCAACACTGCCTTGAGCTGGTGAGCATATTGCATCATTTTTCTTCACCAGCAGGTTACCATTAAATTTGAATTTGTTGGAAGTTTTGTGGTATCATTTACAATGCACCCACGCTCAATAACCTTTTGTTTCAATGCAAATGCTATGCCTCTGAGAGGGGCTCCATAAATATTTGAACAAGAGCCCAGAATTCAATCCAATACATTTTGTCACGGGTACTTCTGCTATGGTTCAGTCAGTTTTATGAAAATCCGAATACTGATTATAGCCTTCTCAGTCACGGCCAAAATATCTCTTCATTTGACAATATCTATAATATTAAACAGAATTTTTGTACATGTTCACTTTCTCTTTAGTAGTTCTGAAATGAATTGCAACAAATTAATGGCCTCTTAGAAACTTAAAAACTATGAGTCCACGGAAAAGAAACCAAATGTAGCTGCTTATGACATCTGCTGTTTTGGGAGGAATCTCTTTGAACTTTACTGCAAGTCAGAGACGTAAAATATAGCCGTAAAAAGTAATTACACCAGCTACAGTATTTTTCATGACAAGGGTAAACATGGTTTAAAATATGAAATAAACCCAATTTCAGTTAACATGGTTGAACATCTGCATTGTGTTTTCAAAATGTAATAACAAAACCAAAGCTACTGTTTCAGCAAAGAGGCAGAATTTGTTTTGGCAAATGCGCAGTGGTGGATTGTGTAAAAGTGGCAGTCTTTCAAGGGCCTGGTCTTGTAGAATGCAGCTCACGTTTGAGTGAACGTTTTATTCTCTGTACATTTCTAAGGGTTCGTACAGCTTTTTAAGAGTAAAATTAAATCATTTTTCAAACGCTTTCAAGGTACCTGAACAAAAGATTTCCAGACTCTAACTGTAACCACTGAAGCCTTCATCATCACATCTAAATGTTTTACTATGAAAGCAATTGCGAAAAATGAAGTTTTCCTTTATACCCAATGTATATTGTCACTTTGTTTATTTTACCAGCTGTTCATATTAACTTCGATTGTATGTTTGTATTGTATCATAATTATTTAATATTTGCTCATCTCTCCTTGTAATGCTTGCTCCTCTCTGAAGACATTTTTCAGATATTTTTCGTTAGCCAGCCAATTAAAATGAGCACCTGGCAAGCAATAACAAATACAAGCATATTCCTAACCTCAAAAACATAACAGTTAAAATTAAGCATTTTCCACTTTCAAGACTCTGTATGAACCCTGATTTCTGCATCTGACCTGCATCCAGATTTTATTTTACAGACAGAAATCAGTCTGCAAGCAGCAACTGAAGCTTCCCCATTTAGGCTTTGTAACAAATGCAATCACATCTGTAACAACAGATAAATGTTCAAATTACAAAATACAAACAGTATGTTGTAACACCTCTGTTTGTCTAATATATAACTAGCTCTTGATGCTGCTACTCCGCTCTGTATCTGTGGGACCATGTGGATGCAGGTGAGAGGTGGGAGGCAGAGCAGGAGCGCCCGCGGTTATTTTAACAGGGCCCATGGGGAAGTCTGCAACTACCACCAGGTGCTGGCCTGTGTTACTGAGAGGGTCAATGAATGCCTGGACAACACTGCAGAAACACCCCAACCCCCTTCTTCCCCTCCTGCTATCCCCGGTCTGTCGGAAGACTGGCCAATCAGCTGTCCCCGGGGGATTAAGCCACTCCACACTGTAATTGCGTTTGCTGACCCGATCGCTGACCCTATCGGATCCTGGGAAAATGACATTAACTGGTGGTCCAATCCCATCACTGCGGAGTTTTGTGAACAGGTAACTTTTGTCCTCTGGGTTGGACCTAACGTCGAGCAGCTATGGTTAAAGACTAAATGTGGCCCGTGTTGGTGTGAAGGTGTGAGGGCTTACCTCTGGGCCAGCGTCCCCCAGGCACCGTGCTTGTTGGTGAGGATGTTGACGATTTTCTGCTTTAACTGGTTGGCTGTCACATGGTCTCTGTGTTTAGCAGCACTGATCAGGTGGTCGCACATCTTCTCTTCTTCTTTTCTGTCAGCAGCATATTGGGCACAGTTGGACTAATTTGAGGGGAAAAAAGAAAAACATAGTGTGAACCTCATCGTATATTTATGACTTTCAGTACAGTATCCACTGCCAAAAGTGATGTCTGACATTGTGCTAATAGCATTTGAGAATGTTTTACTTGAATAAGGCCGGAATAATATATACCCTCTAATGGAGCATTTGTCACACTGAAGAATGTTATGGCTTCATTCAACACACTTGAGTGCATAAAGATATTAGTGGACAGCTGAGAGATATATTTCTGCTCCCTTAGAGGAGTGTAGTAAATCATGGCGAGCACATGAAGGCAGTCCATTCCCTAACTGCAGACAGATGAGGCTCCCTGCTAGGTAGCCGTGGATGGTGCTATTAGAGGAGAAGAGAAAATACTCTAATAGATCCACAAAGAATATAGTCTGTCAAGGTTAACAAATCTACACTGCCATTATGTCAAGGAATACAGTACGTTATTGTCTCCTAGTATAGGAATAAATATGTATAAGGTGCAAATATGCAGCCATTTTCTAGAACACAATGTACCATAAAGGACACAAATTTGCAAAAATGAAATACAGGGTTCCCACATATTTTCATGGACAAAATTTAAAAACTTTTCCATGGTTTTTCAAGGAACAGTAATAAACATTATGTCTATTCACAACCTATCATTCACAACCGATATCGCTCATTACAGAGCCATGAAATATTAAATATATACACTTGCCCGGCATTATTCAAACATATCAGATTCAAGCATGTAAACATAATGTCAGCTAGATGACGGGAGAAACAGAACATAGGAAGAAAATTAAGAAACGTACGTGATGGTAAACAAAAACGTTGTCAAGCATCGATGCATATTAGAGAATCAACAGCTACAGAAAATCAATTTTCCGTTATGTTACATTACGTGGAAGGTTATTCACGTTAGATTACTGTAACAATTAATTTCATTACACACATTCCAAGATTTTACAAATCCCAGCCCTGGAAAACTTCTCCAGGTATTCCATGATCATGGGAACCTTGGAAATAAAAATATTTCTGATACAACAGTCCACATAATGTTTGATATCTAAGTGTCAGAATGATAAAGTTAAAATAATCTATTTAAAAATGAATTGACCACAATGTGAAAAATGGCAATATTGGTTTTAAATCAATTCCCAGAAGTCAGTGCAACTCTCTGAGTGTTCCAGGTGGCTAAAAGTAATCTAGAGGAGCACATCTGACCCTATCTTTGCTGCTAAAACAAGATTGTCTCACTATGCCACCCTGGGGGAACTCTTGCTAATATTCAAAATCTAATTTGCTAACAGAAGCTGGAAGTTAATTGAATTTCCTGCTTCAAATTTGAATTCTGTCAGATATTATACTTCAACATATTCTTCATAGGGCAGATAACTCAATCTCCGCTTGTCACCTTACATCACCACGTGACGCTGTGACAAATATCAAACGTTATTTATCACTTTAAAGCATATGACGCTTCGCCCTGACACCAACTTAATTGTAAAAATGTCTTATCTGCGTCCTGAATCTTCAATCTTGGAGAGTGGGTAATAAAGTAACATCAGACCTAGATGAAAAGTGTAGGCTGTCTGGAGTTGGCAGACAGAACGGATGGGGCCAGGTACACGTCCCCCTTCTCCTGACATTGCATATCTAGCCGTCTCTTCCAGTTTATCTAGCAGGTCAAGGATCCTCAAGAACTGTATATCAAGCAGCTGTTTGAGGATGGCTGCTTTCCCCAGATAAGAAACTCATCACTCCTCACATGTACAAGCTGCTAACAGAGGTGCTGAAATTGTGTGTGCGTGTGTGTGCAGGTTTGTGTGATTATACACACATACATATGTCTTCTGTTCTACAATAACCAAACAAACCATTTTAATACAGCACGATCTCTTTATATTTTGTTATCAATCTCTGTGGCATTTATTTGCTTTATGTGCTAATTCGCTCACTAGCTTGCACTGAAAAATACAAGGACCGTGTTTTTCTTTTCATATTTCTATACAGACAACCAGTAGAGCAAAAATAAAAGCTAAATACTCATTACTGCATTATTCAGACACATTAATATTCAGACAATGCTTAAATCTTTAAAAGGCTTTTCCTTCCATGTGTGAAATATGAGTGGTTTGATGTGGGTGGGCTAAATACAGACTCAGGAGGATATCCCCCGAGTTGGCTGGCAAATATATCAAAATCTAAATTAATATTGCTTCTATTTCCCTTTGCTACCAGTAATTAAATTATTTTATAGGAATTGTAAGGGTGAGGAGTTAATCTTCAGGAGGACACAGAGGGACGCAATTACACAAGGACATTCTTATACTAATAGGATTTGTTTAGAGTTCATTAGAAGATTGACAAAATATTCTATTTTCACAAAAGATAGTAAAATTTGATTTGGGAGAACCAGTGATCTGCAATAGTGCTATCCACTAGTGCTTCTTGTTTTATGGTGCTTTATTGTATTAGATTGTATCTTGTATTGTTTTGTCTGTATGTTCTTGTAAAACACAAACTCAACAATAGGTACTATTGTTGAGTTTGTGTTTTATACAGTTTGTGTATTTGTTGAGATTTATGTATTTTAAAGGCCCATCTAGGGACGGGCATCGCAAATTAGCTTATGTTATAATATAAATGCTGTGGTGTGTGGCATTGGTTTATGCTACATACTTGTGCCTATAGTTAACTTCACTTGCCATTTTTAAGTTGAAACAACTTCACAAAATTAAGCAAGTTGATATAAAGTAAACATAACTTAAGACTAATAATTGTTATATTTATTTACCTTTTTCAAGGCGATTTCCATAGATTTTTTTTTTTTAGGTAAGATCAACTAGTCGAATTCTACAGTGTACAAATAAACATTAAATAAATAAATGATACTCTATTTTGTACAATATTTTGTCAGTAGTTTGATTCTGTGCCCATTTGAAGTTGAGATGCAGGAAAGGATGGCAGAGTTTTTACCTCAAACTCTGCGTGTTTGTGGACGTCCTCTGCTCGCTGTCTGTTCAGGATGAACTCGGCCTCGTTGGCAACCCGAACTATGTGGTCCTTCATGGCATGGCAGAGCAACCTTTAATATTATAGAGAAAGTTAAATGCAGCATACATTTATACACAAACACATTATATCCAGTTTTGATTAGCTGAAATCTGTCGTAATGACACCCCTGAGGAAAGAGCCGGGGAAATACAGCACGTCAGGATGGTGCAACATTGTGCAGACTAGTAAACAGCATCATTTGTCTGTGTTATGTTGCAAGGCTGCAGGTCAGTGACAGATCCCTCTGTAGCATTAAGGAGGGAATGGAGTGTCATTAGAGCATTGAAGCCTGTCCGGCATACTCCTGATTGACTGAGCATCCCTTCCCACTGACCAGAACATCAACCCAGCGCCTGTACTGCTGACACGTCTGGCCGTGGACAACTTCTCACATGGCTGACTCTGGTCTCCACCCACATTCACATTTAAATTCCCATATATTTAATAATTGAGAACACCCTGGCTACTGTGTGTAGATTACATGCCATTTTACACACCATTAGGCTAGCTTTGTTTTAATTAAAGCAGCCCCTGTTCCTCTCCAGTGCTTGATACAGATTGTAATTTCCCTCCTGTCCCAAGGAGAGGCAGTAATCCCGAGGCTGCATTCATCAGCTGCTATTGCCTCTTTAACTGTTGACAAGCACTCATTAATAGACAGACGTTCACTGTTCAAAGACAAGAGGCTGACAACGCCAAGCTTTGTTTTCAAACCAAGAATAGATGAGAAAGCAAGTTGACAAGACAGGGGGAAAAAAAAGATATGCACGCTCTCTACCACACCTTTGCGTTAATATTTCATCTAATCAATACAAGTATTCAAGCTTGGCCTGGATCTGACTGAGCATATCCATCAGAATTGTACATTTGTCTTTTGAAATGTTACATTTGTTTGTCCATTATCAGATTGTGCCTCAGAAGCACCACATATTTTGTCTTTATCTTAAGTCAGGGCTCAACATTGTGATCCCTGCAGCTTTTACTTTTGAAACGTTGACCTTTTAACACCCACCATTTCTTTTTAATTCTTGGCTACTTGACATACCCAAATTGAAAAGCTTATAACAGAAGAATTGTAAGGTGTGTATATAAATGCATGTATGTTAATTTGAAGGGTAACAACTTCTAGTTTCTGAAAATGTGCTTGTTAACAGTTCAAACATGACTCAAAAAGATTGTTATGGTCCTCATCTATAATAAGTCAAAATAACAATAAATAGGGCATGCTTTATGCCAGAACTATGTAAACCACTACATACATCATACATCTTGTCAACCACACATATATAAAATTCCAGACCTTTAGGCCTAACCTAGTGGGAGCGAGGGAGTTTTTAGTTTGTGGTGTCCCTGGATAGACACTACAGTATAGAGACTATAGAATGTGTATAAAAAAAACTGGTATGGGGTAATTACATACAGTAAAAATATTTATATAAAAAGAAGCTGGTCCTTGGTGGAGAGGTGGGTTTTAAGAGGTTGAGACACTGCTTTAACAGGGCTGTCTGCAGAAAATAATACTGTGTGTATTTGTATACTGTATCAACAGACACGTGGGCCAGTTGTCTCACATGGACGGTGGCTTACAGCTGCAGTCATGTGAGAGAGGGGCAGTGGTAATAATGAAGTAAAGTAACCACTGTACTTTAATTTAAAGGCATTTCAGTATGTTTGACAGTGGCTTTGCTTTCAAACAGCTGCATCATGAGACAGTGGAACAGCACACAACTACCTGCTGTACGTGTTGTTGCACATACAGCAGAAACGACGTATTTGTCAGCCACGCCTTGTAAGGCAAACAGATTTACCAGACTCTAGCTACCTCTAGGACTGTCTAGTTAAGCAGAGCAGGTGTGCAGAGACTTGAGTAACACTGGGACATTATGTATCTGTCAGCAGCACCCTGGACAGCGCCGTGTGGCCCTACTGACTGAAGCTCTTTGTTCCAGGGCCAGCAGGGGACTCAGAGAAGCCTGGCTGGGCTGCAGATAGAGCCCGGGCATAGAGAAGGCCGGGCCAGATGGGTCAGCAGATGGGCACGGATGCTGAGCCGCCCCTGATCTGCTTTACAGAAAACCCGGAGTCTGGCCACACCCAGACACAGAAAGAGAAACACAGACACGGGGATGTACACATCACAGGCAGAGATATAAGAAGGCAGACAATAAGAGAAGGTGACCGCACTCTAGTGTTGATATTCTTACTTCATCCGGTCACCACAATCCTATTTACCGTTACCCCCTACAGAGCAGCCACAGAGAGGTTCAGAGCTAATCTATGCCAACACCCGCCTGAGAGAAGAAATATATATTTTAAAGCACATACTGATAACAGAAGGATGAATAAACAACTGCTTGGCTGACCTTGTGTATTACAGTGAATGGATACATTACCTTCCTTCGTTGATTAGCTCAATGAAAGCCAGGCCAGCGTTCTTCTGAATGGAGTTTTGCCATTCCTGAAATTAAACAATTTGTGATCTGTTACTTACTCTGTTAAAAGCTTAAAAACACAATATAATTACATCCTTATAATCGATACGGTTTGTGGGTTTAGAAAAAATCAGGTCAGTATGGACAGTTTTACCCAAAAGGTAGAGTTCCAATACTTTTACTGCTTAAAATGCTGGTATCAATATCGGTGAGTACGCAAGTCTAAACACCAATCTACCACGTAATTTAGCTGTGAATAAAATCTACTTTAAAGTAGTTTATTTATGTTCTTTTTTTGTTATGACTGTCACACACACACACACACACAAAAAATGGTCTGAACATCTCTACCACAAAAGGCAGCAAAGCTAAACGCTAACACAGTAATATTACAAAAAAAAAGCACTTTCTCAAACAGTTTCAGTAAAAAAAAGTTAAAGAGTATCAAAATACCCTTTTGACCATCCAATATGGATCTCTGAGAAAAGCAAGAATCACATTTCACCATCCTAATTGCATATTTCAACTGTAATCTAGATTACATTTCATAGTTTGTAATTCAAGTGGGTAAAGAAAGCATTTAGGTCATCCTTTGAAAAAAAAAATGTGGCTATAAAAAGCTGAAATCCTGCACAGCTAGTGTAACCATCCTTTCTTCCTCTGTGAAAAGATCTGTAAACACAGGAGAGATGTAATTGTGGGATGAAACTGTATCCTCTCACTTAAATACAGCCATTTCCTCTGTCCCTTACAGTGACAGATTACCGAGCAGACTCACTGAGCCCTGCAGTGTGCGCCTGGAAGGGATCCGAGCCCTGGGCCAGAGTGCCAGCACTTGCTGTCTCACAATATGCTCTGGAAATGATTAAAAAGCAGTTTGAGAGCGCGCCTTTCACTGTGGGAAATTCAGCACTGCTGTACCCTCACTGAGGTGCAAATGGAAGAGAAAACAGAGAAGGCCACAGTTCAAAAGGAGGGAAAACAGAGGAAAATGAAGAAAAAGGTTTTCAGTCCTGAGAGCTAATGTATGTGCAACTCGTGGTTATTCACATATATAAAGGAACATCTGAACGCGACTATCCATTTAAAAACTTTCAGGAATAAATATTATTGTTATTTCCAACAAAGAATATATGGGGGTATATAATCTGTAGATGCAAAACAGTGATATACCGTACACAGCTTGTTCTGTGTCAATGTCTGGACAAAGTAAGCAGCATTTGTTGTGTATAGTACCAGAATAACTGACACTGACATTATTATGTATGGGCATATGTTTTTGTACACGGTTGTCGTGCCTGACACATACCGGTTCACGCAAGAGTACACAGTCTGACCCTACAATGCGTTAAGTCAGAGAGATGGTGCTGACAAACTGCTGAGCATCTGGTATCCAAATGTTCCCCATGACCCCCTTCCTCTGCTGCACTATCTGCCTGGAATAAGCTGTTCTTGATTTGGACAGGGATCGTGTACAGCCAGTCTCTGAGGTTCCACTTGCACCGCGCTCACGTGACAAAAATAAATACAGAAATCAGGGCAGATGTGACACTGGGGCGTTGCCAGGAAAATGGCAGCAGGTCAGTGGAGGTTTAGCATGAACTAGTCAAATTTGGTATCTTGTCTGAGGTATGCTTGTTGACAGCAGAGATAGCACTTCAGAGGCTTTTTTTTTTCTTGTCTTTTTTTTTTTTTTCACTGGAGAACAGAGCTCCCAGAGGAGGCTGCCTTTGATTGCAGAGATTCCTCTGCTGCCCATTTGAAGGGAATTAGGCATGACGTGCACCTCCTTAAAAAGAGAGATCTGATGCTTGATGTAAATGCAGACCATGATCAGGGTGCAGCACCTCTGGCTTTTTTTTTTTGTAGCTTGGATATTTTTAAATTTAATTTAAAACTTTTGGGGGCCTTTTGGGGGCAGAAGAGCTCCAAATTAAACTGAAAAACAGCCTTGATATATTGTTGCCCTATATTGTCGTTATAACTCAGGAACTAACAATTGCCTACTTACATATCTCGCAGCCATGGCCAACGTTTGTATTCTATTAGTCATGTTTCAGGCGACCTTAGGTTTACTTTCCACAAACTCCTGAGGAAAATGATCTCATAACTTGCTAACACTGTATTTGGTGTAGGACAGGTTGTATACAGTTTGTCTCCTACTGCTGGAAATAATGTTAATGAGAGTGATA
The DNA here is from genome assembly GCA_028570985.1 of Heterobranchus longifilis. Lineage (NCBI taxonomy): Eukaryota > Metazoa > Chordata > Actinopteri > Siluriformes > Clariidae > Heterobranchus > Heterobranchus longifilis. Next base: position 25,471,547 of record JAOVVB010000050.1, on the reverse strand, counting down.
AAACTCAAGAGTATAGTACTAAAATATGTCTGAAAATATACATTAACGTGAATAGCATTACAACATATTATTAGCAAAGATAAATTGGCCTATTTGTGAGGATTTTTTTTTTTTAATTTACACAACATTGATGATACTGGCCTATATCCACAGATACAGTTAAGCTTAAAGATCCACTGTGCCTTCAGCACGTATGTTTAACATTAAAACATGATGTATAAATATATGAATATGGCAAGAATTATTATTTTAATAGCTTAGTATTATATGCAGCATAAAAAGGTATGTGTATAGGCTTTAGGCTGCCCTGCACGTTATTGTCAGCCCAGTTTATTATGCAACTCAATTTTATACAATATATATAGTAGGGGGTCCCTGCTCAGTCTTTCTTTTCCGCTAAGGGGTCCTTGGCCTGAAAACATGGAGTATATCTGTGTGTAAAAAAAACGTTTGCTAAAAGCTGCTGAAAAGCAACATGCATCACTGGGAAATGTCTGACAGTCAACGATGATGCTGTAGTTTCACTTGGACCATTCTTCCATCTATCTTCGAAAAACCCACCACCTTTTGGTGGACCGAAAATCCCACAGCTCCCACAGAACAGTTTTCTGGCCTTGCAAAGATTTTCTCTCCTCCCACTTTCATCTTCCTAAAATTCAGCAGGGCACTAAGTATTTGTGGTGTCAATCCGACCTGTCAGTGTGCGGGAGCGTTTGCTTTTATCTGCTGTTATACTCTCCACATCTGGAGGCCTTCCATCACTAAATCTCTGTGGCTCCACTCTAGATCCCCCCTGTATGTTTAAGCTGTTACAAGAAACAGAGCTGCTTGACCTTTTCATTCAGCTGCCCAGGCTGAGGAGAGACACACAGTGTCTGCAGCCGTGGCCAGCCACACCATGATTGCTGTGATTAGTATGCATAAATAAGAAAAGGCACATCATTAGCACTAATTCATTCATAAAACTGACAGGTCACAAAACAGAGAGGGACTAAAGGTCAGCTAAGTGCCCTCCTCGCTGTCTTAAAACATTAATGTTGAAATATGTGAGGGATACGTTGAAGTTGGCATTTTATAGTGATGTCAGCCAAAAGCTCATCCTGCATGTAAGACTCGCTGTGCTTCATGGAAGCACTTGAGATACAGTATGTGATACCAAAGACATTAATTAGGAGTATATTGCAATGTAATTATCAATCAGAACTAGGGCTGAGCAAAATATCAATATTATATTGATATCGTGATATGAGACTAGGGCTGTCCTGATATCAGATTTTTACTACACGATTATCACAATTCACGATAACGATATCATCGTGATAGCTATAAAATAAAAAATAAAATGCTATCAGTCAAATTCATCATTATTGTGTTTTGTCTCTTTTTTTGGCAAATTAATTACACTCAAAATACGAGTGTAGGGTGTTAAAGAGAGTGTCTGTAACAATAACTGTACAAAAGCATACAAAAAGAACAATTACACTAATAGAAAGTGAAAAGGCAACTGGATGAACTGATGGGGGAGGGAAACAAAGCAAGAACGGAAAGAAAAGGACATTTAAGAGGCACTGGATTATTTAATATATTATTTAATATTATTTTATGTGTATTATTAACATTATCAATATTTCTTTCTTTTTTTTTAATATGGTTAATACCTTTTGGATATTGTAATATGGCATAAGTGTTGTCTTTTCCTGGTTTTAAAGGCTGTATTACAGTAAAGTGGTGTAATTTTCCGAACTTGTATCTGTTCTATTATTTCCGTTTACCCACTTAGTCATTGTATCCACATTACTGATGATTCTTCTGATCGAAAAACTCATTGTGTAAATATTTTGTGAAAGCACCAATAGTAAACCCTACCCTATAGTCACAATATCGATATCAAAAATATTGCGACATTTGATTTTCTCCATATCGCCCAGCCCTAGTCAAAACAAACATTGTATTTGCTCATGATAAAACAGCTCTGCATATATAGTGAAGTAATATAGAAGACACTTCTAACAATTTTCCATCATTACAGTGTGATTTTTAAATCATATTAGCTGGCAACATAACTGGATTCATTACTGATGGCGCAGCATTAGGATACAGAGCAATGGCTCATCTCTGTTTGAAAGGTTGTAGAAGGACACTAAGCTATATGGTCCAGTTTCAAGGCCTCGCTCTCTGATCGATATCTCAGCCTGAGTTTCATCCCCAGAGCCTCTAATGGCAGGAACCTCTGGAGCCGCAGTAATGCTATCTGTGTAAAGGGGGGATGGACTCAGACCCTTAACAGCATGCTGACGCTCTCATCTGCAATAAATCCTCGAGCTGGAAAAAGCAACTTCCCACAGATATACTACGGACAGAAAAGCAAAAAGGAGCCCCGTCAAAAAGCTTCAAAAGAGCGACAATAACTCAATGCTGGCTGCTCCATTTATGTACGTTCTTTGGAGGAAAGCCCCTGAATAATGGCCTCCATATAACAGAGGCTGAGCTCCCTGCTGACGAGGGCTTTGGACTGCGGATACCACGGAGCGCACAGAGTGGCAATCCACCTCCTCAAGGCTCTGGCCCTGCAGTCTGGATCCACAAAGAGGCACCAAGTAATGGCTTCCTTATGGGCTCCCGACGCAAGACTGATGGGCTGACAGAAGGTATGTTAAATATCTCCTGTTCTAACTGCTACATCGGGGCTCTGACCTTCTCTAAAACAAGGGCTTAACAAGAGATTCAGAGGGTCAGATTGGAGGTGATCAGTCACCAGCAGCGTTGCACGAGGTGGGGCTCATTCTCTAAAGGAGGGCTCGGGATTAAAGCTCTGGGGTGTAGGGAGACTGTCAGTGGATTCTCAGAGAGCTGTTTGTGTCTGTATGTCGTCATCGGTTTGGACAATTTGCTTATGGAACATTTTACAAAAAGAAACAAACACTGATAAGCAAAGCTTCAGTGGAGATTAAACAACTTGTTCTCTGATATAAGAGAGTGTCCTTAGCATTTAACCAAGCATTAACCATACATTATATAAAATATCTGCAGTTCTGACAGGATAAAGACTGAACCTATTCAAGTTTAAATATTTATTGTATAAAATATATCTTGTAATGAGTTCTAGAGGCGAGGGAAATGTACTATTGCGTTTTACAATTTGAAACCAGCCCCTAACAGATCTCTCCATAGTGTTGACAGAAATGTTATTAAAAGAAGCACAGTAGAGAAAGGCATATTACACAGAGAGAAAAAAAGAGATGATCGGACCGAGAGAAAATGACAAAGAGAGGCTGGCAAAGAGGATTGTGAAGAGGAGGAGAAAGAATAAAAAAACTCACCTGAGAACAAAGCAGCATGACGAGCTCCACCACTGAGGTGCTTGACTTCATACACACTAGACCTGTAGAGACAAAACAGATTAATACAATTAGATACTATACTATAGGGTAAGGTTGACGATTGGTGCTTTCACAAAATATTTACACAATGAGTTTTTCGATCAGAAGAATCATCAGTAATGTGGATACAATGACTAAGTGGGGCAAGGGAAATAACAGAACAACTAGAACAGCCTGGTAAGTTCAGAAAAGGAAAAGACAACAATTATGCCATATTACGATATCCAAAATCTAAAACGATATCTAGTCGATATATTGCCCAGCCCTACCATAAAGGTAGCATTAAAAACAGAATATCTGTGACTATAACCAGTTGTTATTTCATCAGTTACGTGGCAGTTAAGTACAAGATAATACTTAAATACTTTCTTAAATAAATATTCAGGTTTAAATTTCTGACACTTCTAGCACTTGGATGAAGCTATATTGTTTTTGGAACAAAGTAAATTTCAAGCAGTGACGAGCAATTTGGAATCATAAAACTGTCTAAAAAAATGAATCCATGTGCACAGAACAGATGCATACATCTACATGTGAGCAGCCCCTCCACACACACACTCACACACACACATGCGTGCGTGCACGCACGCACACACACACACACACACTTCTACACACAGAAGTGAACACAGACATTCACAGCTTCTTCCCTCATCTCCATTCTGTAGACGGTGAGCCTCAGAAGCAGACAACTCTCTAATGAAACAAGGGCAGGTGTGAAAAGCTCATTTGCAGAAACAATGGCTGCAACTGGTCTCGTATTATTCTGCACCTCCAGCTCCTTCTGTCGCACTTGGTGAGAACCATTAAAGGTGCAGTCATTAGTGAAGGGAAGAATGCAACTCTCCAGGACTCATTATAGGCTGGCAGGAGTAGAACTGTGTGCCACACAGCTGCCATTGTTTCATGGATGACAGGGTGTCGATCAGAGGAGAGAACAAAATATTCTTAATCTAAGATTCCAGTTAACGTTGTTGAGAGAGTTGTGCACTGTACAGTAGAGCATCTACAATAAGAAATAGTAGTATGCATTACTGGCTGTTATTACAATGACTTCTCAGGGAGTGAGTGACATGACAGAACGCAGAAGACATCTGAACACCTTTCAGAGGGGAAAACAAACCTCACATAGCTTAATGGCATACACAACAGGATCTGCACCCTACTGCAGCTGCACTGTGAATAAAATGTTGAAATTAGCTATAAAGAGAAACATTTCTCCATCCAATTCAATTTTCTCCAAACAAAATTGTAGCCCCACCACTAAAATCCAAATCACAAGACTAGAATCTACAATGATGCTGAAATTGGTTGACAGGTCTTTCAATACAGAGACTAAAACTGGACAACAACAAAATATATAAGCTAATGTCATAACTAGGGGTTTGGCAATACTCCAAATCCACAATTTGATTAGAATATTGATTTTAAGGTCATGATTCGATTCAATTTTGGATTTAAAGGTTTTTTTTTCTCAGCACGGACTGCTATGTCATTGTTAGACTTTCGAGTCTTGATTTGTAAACAGCTCCTTGGTTCTATGACTGAACAACTGTCATTTACATTTTCAAATTCTTCTTTAAAAAGATCACACTTGATACCATGTAGCCTGCCATATTTTATTGGAAATGTACCACACTAATAGCCTGGCAACCACACCTATCTGCTAAGTTCATGTTTCATTCACTTGCATCGGTCTGGCCTCCCTCCCATTCAAACAGAGGCACGTTCAGTCTCAGAAAGGCGTGCACCGTTCTGCATGGTGCAACGGTGTGTTTTCTCTTGTTTGGTGGGTGTTACCCAATCAGCAGCAACATGTATGTTTATGTTTATTTTATTTAAGAAAGGACAAGGCACATTAATTAACATGAGCACTTGAGTTCAACATGTAAATGTAATATATTTACTCATACAGGATAATTTTCATCTGCAGACCCTGCAGGTTGGTGATAAGCCACCATATTAAAAAGGCAGTGCGCTTGCATAAAATAACAGGGTGTTCAACACTCCACCGTTTCCGTTTAAATAAATGTTTTGCTACGTTTTGTCGGGGCTGAATGCACCCCAGATTTCCATCGACTAAAAACTTGTAGATCCAGTCACAACCGTTTTATCTCATATGAGGCGGGGTTAAGACGATGATTGACAGATCCTCCCCACAGTCTGCGGACATAAACAAGCAAGATGGCTGCTGCCGGTACTCACTCACACAATGCTCAGGAAACTCACACCAAACTGTGAAACTAGGTAAGACTGATCAAAGATGAATCAAGATTATGTTACTACATTGCATATTTCTCTCTTCAAATGTTTTCAGAAACATATTTTAGTTTTCTGTTGAGCTGTAAAATGAGAGCTTGTGCCGACCGCATGCTGGTGTAACAGATGAAAGAGTTACCATGTTAACTGGCGACTTTCAGCAGAAATTTGGATCAAACAGTCAAACTAGGCAGTGCTGATCAAATATGAATCAAGATTCACCTTCTTTTGATTTCAATAATTGAAACTGAAAGCTCATTTCGATCGATTTTCATTTAGAATAGAAAATTGTGACACCCCTAATCATAACTTGATATTAACATTTAATTTTGCTTTTGTAAATACAGTACAAAATAAAGAATCCAAAATATTCAGAACACAGGCTGGATGGATCTTTTGGTCGCTGATTCCACATCCGTCTCTATTCATGAGCGCAGAGTGTCCGAGGGAGCGCACTGGAAATACTCTGAGAGGATGTGACCCTTCTCTTGTACACAGAGTGCCACTGCTGACCTCTTGTTATAGCAGTGACATGCTGAGCCATAAGTCAGTCCGGTCTGACACGGGGGGAGTCAGGTGTCCAACTGACCCTGGCCTTGTGCTGGTAGACAAACTAAATGCATTCTATTTAAACACGGCCTGCCAGTCCTTTCCTGTAAACAGGGCAGGGTTAAGGCACGGGTGAATGTGGCATTGTGGGGCAATGTGCCGGCAGGCTGGGCCACTCAGGGGACAGCAAGAAGCAGGCGGCAGGCATCACAACAGCAGCAGTGTTCACACACAGGACTTGCCCACCAACTCCAAGTGTAAAGCTCAGGGTGCACTCAACATAATTGCCGCAGTGACCACATGTCTGCAGGGGGGTTGAAGGAATAGGGTGAGGCAAAGGGGCACACGGGGCACAGGGGGGCTTGACCCCGGGCAATCTAAGGAGTGATGGATGACTGGTAATTACTGGTAAATGGAGCGCCTTTGCACTGCAGCACAGTATTTCAACTGTGAGCCTGGGAAGGGCCAGGAAGAAAAGGAGAAAGAGGGAGGAACAGCTCGACCGTTTGGACAAACACACTGCAACTGGGACAGACCGGAGTGGCTCGATAAAGTTAGAGATTGAAAAAGACATGCAGTAAATGTGTGTTTGATAAACCTGCTCTAATTCATGTCAGGAAGAGGGTGCAGTCTTCTCAGACCCAGACAGGGTTAAACACGTGTGGTGAGGAGCACTGAGGCCCGAGCTGTCTATCTACGACCTTGTTTGTAGGGTTACACTCTCAGCTCAGCTCTGGTTTGTCAGCTTGGTCAGTCTGCTGACAGACTTTGAGTGAAAGGGTAACAGACATTTTCACACTTGTCAAGGCTATGCTACCTGATTTCTTATTCCTTTTTCCCCTGAGTGGCCCTGGCCACATGCGCATGGCAAACCCACATGGGTATTTACATATGTATATATGCATGGTATACGCATGATGTATGGAGGAAAAACTACCTGTGGCTGTTGGTGGAACTTTACTGGCTGGAATGTAAACATTTAAAAACAAAACAAAAAAAATGTAAATGTCCTTTTAATGACTGCAGACGAGAACGTAATTAATCATTTCACCGATCATTTGACAGGATTGGTTTATACACTATCAAATAAATAAGAGCCTGCTTATGAGAAAGCTTCCCTAAGTTGATTACTTTCAGAGCTTATATGATGAGGAAGGGTCGGTGGGATGAACATGAGGTAATTGTTTAAGTGATTGACACTGGGTGGATATCTGGTTTGTACATAATAGCACTGGGATAGTTAAATATGATTTAATTGTTTGAGTTATGGAGAAAGGGTATATAAGTGAAAACTCCTTCCTACTACTTTTTGGATATGTACAATTTATTTAGGTTGTTTATGACAATTTGTATATTGAGACTTTGTTCATTTTATTGTTATTGTTGTTTTGTTTTTAAATTGTTAGATGTGAATTGTCAGTAAAAATATCTAACTAATTAATTAAGTAAATACCACTAACAAATTCTGAATTTAAAAAAATGTCAGATCTAGCTGCTTAATAACAAAAGTAAGCTAAGCAAAACTAAACTAACTATAATATTTGATATGATGTTATTTAAAACACTATAATATTGGCAGCAATTAAATGAATTAGCCATTTAAAAATGTAGCTGGCAGAACAGCGGAAACATACAAATAATCTACGCTCAGGAAAGTGGACACGTGTCAGACAACTTCTTTCTGAATCCGGCTTTAAGAAAGTCGCTGGAATGCATTCTTTCAGCCTGCTGTCATTCTGAAACTAATATCGGTTTAGCTTCCACTTAAAAGAAAAGACTCTGGCAGTGAGAAAACGCAGAGATATCATTTCACTTTGTGCAAACTGCAAGTCAAGAGACTGCAGGCCACACACATGTATTCCGCACGGTGCACGCACAGACAAATGTCTGCAGAAACAGTCACACGCGTGCGTGTGTGCTTGTGTGTGTGTGCGTGTGTGTGTGGTGGCAGTGTGTTCTTAATGCAAGCCAAAACAAGCGTTTGTAATAGAGTGGCAGAGCACACACATGCAGGCAGAAAGTCCCTGAGGTTAGGCACAAGTAGCACTGTGAGAGACTGCCAACCTGAGGCCTGGGGAAGGCTCTGGGAGTCTTCACACAACCACCAGGAAATAAGACTAGAGCCCAGAGTGGTGTGCAGCAGAAGGATCACACACTTCTGCAAACACTGTGCACAACCTAAGCCAGGCAGACCAGTGCTTTAAATATATGCAATGTGACTGCTGGAACACTGTTTAAAATAAAATTATGAGGCTTTTACCGTAAAGACATTCATCTTTAAGGCCGTTTTATTGTGACAGAGAGTACCGCATCTGTGCAGAAACATCCATGATTCCAGGTTTTACTTGCAGTGCTACATCACTTTAACAAACCATCACTGCATTATCCCTTAGACATTAAAATTTGAACAAGGTCTCTGTAAGCATTTATACTTCATTTTACTTTCCATGTAATTGGACTATGCAAAAAAATCTGCTGTATTCTTTATGGCATGAAATATAAAAATGGTCACTTTACTTCCAATGTAAATACCACTGAAGCTGTCAGATTTTCCTACAGTGGCAAAACATCTGACAAAAATCACTTCCCATAAATTCATTCAGGAAAAAAAGAAAAAAAAAAACATTTGACCAAAAAAGACAAAAATCCACCAAGCATAAGGGTGACCTGGAGATGCTAAAAATATCACTGGCATGAGGCAAAGGCCACCAATTATTTCACCAATTCATTCCAACATGACATCTGTTGTGACTGTGAAACACTGATGTTTAAAAATACACCATCTCAGAATAATTCTCAATATGTTGAGTGAATCACGAAGAAAACAAAACACGCAGAACGTCACAAGATGAATGAAAGGGAAAGCAGATTTAATCAGACTGTGACAGACGCCCAGCTTGTGTGCAAAATAGTGACTCTCCTGTCAACACCTACTACTGCGTATGCATCCATCAATGAGGCAGCCAGGGTAGTACATACAACGGTAGGGTGGTGGGGGGCAGGACTCCACACACACAGCTTGGGGAATAACATGCACTGTGCAACATCTGTACCTTCTATGAGCAGCTCCTGCCCATGGCTGCCCAGCAGGGTGCGTGACAGAAAGGGTGCAAAGTCCACGAAGATCTCTCTGAGCAGGGGTGCCACCTTCTCCAAGGCCCTCTCTAGCTTCGTAGTAATGCTGTCAAAGGAAACACATCAAGATAGAAGTCACAAAAGGAAATCAGACAGCTGAACAAGAGTAGAAATGTAAGGGAGGTAGTGTTGTGCCCTTCCATCAAGGGTAAGGCCTCAGTCGATCCGCGCACACAGCTAACAGTTAGTGTGTAGCCAGACGGACAGAGTCCCGGTGGGTGCAGAGGGTAACCAACACATTTCAGAGGATGCAAACCAAGCTGGGGATCCATGAGATTATGGTTGCTATCATTGGAGATGCAACCCAATTTCCAGAATAAATGTTGGCATTGTATGTTTCTGCAAAGTGCAGATATGTTACATTTCTAAGTTTTTGCAAACTGTAGATATGTTACATTTGTACGTTTTATAAACCACGGATATGTTACATTTGTACGTTTTATAAACCAAAGATATGTTACATTTGTACGTTTTATAAACCAAAGATATGTTACATTTGTACATTTTATAAACCACGGACATGTTACATTTGTACGTAGCGGATATCAACATGATCTCATGGTAAATTGTATAAATAGCATTTTTTTTTCCTAATTTTTATTGACAGTCACTTTTATGTGCCAAACTATGACGCTTCACTACAGTTGCAGCTTTTGTGAATTCAAACAAAACTTAAGTTAACATTGTGGTTTGGGTTAAAATAAGGACGTTAACTCTTTAGGACCTAAGGTGCCTTCTAAAAAAGCATTTTAAAACCCAAGCATTGTTTGAAAACTAAACTTAAACTAAACTAAAAAGCTTAAACGTTTGGCTTTTATTGTAAATTATTGCATTTGCCCTAATGTTCATAAAACATGCAAACAACTCACATATGTTGCATCTGGTCTTCATGGGTTAAGCAAATTACCAACTTAAATAACAAAAATCAATGATTATAGTCCCAAAGTCTTGTTAAAAAAAACACCTGGTTTTGGGGCTCAGTGGTAGAGTTCTACACATACACAGAGTAAAGTCCTCACCGCAGCGACCAGGAGTACGATTCCCGCCCGCGGCCCTTTGCTGCATGTCGTCCTCTCTCTCACCCCTTTCCTGTCTACCTTCAGCTGTACCATCAATAAAAAGCAAAAAAAAGAAAATCTAAGAAAAAAAAAACTCCACCC
>JAOVVB010000050.1:25437599-25455321 GCA_028570985.1 Heterobranchus longifilis | reverse complement strand
GTGTGATATAAGAGTGTAAATCCTGGCCCTGGCAGCCGAGATCACCTTTTAAGGGCTAAAGTCAAGATTCCATGACAAGAAACAAACACAGTAAACAAACACACAGTACACAAACACACACACACACACGGCTATAAAACACACCTATTTCTCAGCTGTGTCCACACACAGTGGTCCAGAGGGCCGTACCTGTGTGTCAGCGCCCCCCAGGCTCCGTGTTTGTTAGTCAGGATGTTGACGATCTTCTGTTTAAGCTGATTGGCGGTGACGCGGTCGCGGTGTTTAGCAGCACTGATGAGATGATCGCACATCTTCTCTTCCTCTCTCCTGTCTACAGCGTACTGGGCGCAGTTCGACTACAGAACGGAACGGGAAACAAAGAGAGCGCATGTTAGGCATGTTTATGCCATGTACAGAATAAATATTTTATAATTACTGTATTTTAAAACAGCGATGATCTTCAAGACGGTCAATGATTCCTAATAAACGTTGGTCTGATCTGCTTAGCAATTTTACAGGAATGTTAAGAAATTCCACAAGATAAGCATTTTAGTTATTGTCAAGATACAGGGCATATATTTACACCTCACACTCATGATATATTCTGCTTTAATATCCTATAAATAACAGAAACAGAACTGTTGTATCTGAGGAGTGCTTCACAGACGGTGTGTAAATTATAGGTGTACAGGAGGTGTGAAAGAACAGTTTCACAGCAAAATGAGTTACCTCCATTTTTGCAGTTTTAAGAGGTTTTTTTTTTTTACTAATGAGGCAAGGAGTGTTCCACACTGATAGAGAATATTTTTCGAAATGTTTAAGTGACAAGACTGATAAAAAGCACAAATGGCAAAATGTTAAATCCAAACTGTTTGGGTTGTATAAGTGTGAATTTTTGTTGTGGTTATGCAAAAAGCTATAACTTCATCTCCCAACTGTTTCGCCACAATGGATCGATCAGCCTGTAATTATGTTTGTGTAGTTATTTAAATTTTCATCTTAGTACCGATAATATGTTTTAATTGTGATTTTGAACAGAGTTAAACATAAAAGAGTGGAAGCAAATTAGATGAAGGGAAAAAAGTATTGAGTTTTCAAAAACTTTGAATTACAAAGATGGCAGAAGATTATGAGAAAAATCATAGGTGATACGCAAACTTCAGTTTACCGCATCATCAGCCTCCTCCTCTACCACTACCAGTTTTACTGAGTTTCACTTCATGACAACATGCACCGTTTAACCAACAGTTTCACACACAGTGTGTGCATCTCACATCTCTTTCACACAAATTGTTTGTGCATCTTTCAACAATTATAATGTTATTATTCTACTTAATTTTCTTTCAAAAATATTTCTATTAGTACATCATGATTCCAAAAAGCAGCAAAAAACATTGCGAGTGTAACATTGCAAGCATCCCACAGCTTTGTTATATACTTAACATGGTGTTCACAAAACATCCAAATCACATAGTTTCCTATTTTACAAAAAAACGTATTACAGATGTTAAGCGACACATACTTGTTATTTGTTACTGCTGGAGCGACTACGATGGCAGTGTAAATCCCAACATTCTCAAAGAATCTGCTAAATCCATTTAATTCACTCATGCCAGCCGCTATAGTTGTAGAGGAGGAGGCAGATGATGCTGTAAACTGAAGTCTTTGTGTTGCTTATCATTTTTCTCATGATCTTCAGCAATGTTTGTAATTTAAAATGTTGTAATAAAAAAGAATTTGTTTTATCACACCCGTAATATAAGTGATTGTATCATCACAACGTGTTGCTTAAAAAACGGGGCTGCCATGTGTTGTTGTATGCTTGAAAAATGGAAGGTTAAGCTTTTGAAATAAGATTCTATTCTATTTTAATTTGAACATTTTCTTATTAAAAAATTTTTTATTACAATTTACATTTCTTTTTGAAAAATATTTACCAAAATGGTGTTTAGCGCATTTTGCTGTCAAATTGTACAACCACAAAGAAAGTCCTCATTCACAACTCCATATATTTTAAAACTCTGCTGGAATACTAATGGCCGTAAGGTTTAACAGCTATCAATCAATGTTCCTTTGATATGTTGATCTTTCAAGATGAAGTTGGATCACCATTTAGCTCCACAGAGTTCATATTGCACCTGATGGTTAATAATGGCAACAAGTGCTAAGAGAAACCCACTGAAGTGTTTGTTTGCTGCCTCAAGCCTCAGGAGAGGAGAAGTGATGTCATATTAACTTTAAGCAATGATCTTGTTTTATAGCAAGTAATTGGAATTTCTCTTAATACTTTGATACAAACTAAGGTGTGTAAGAGCATACAGTGTGTCTACGACGTGTTTAAAGAACTACTTGTATTGTAAGATATACTGGATAGATTGTAATATAAATATGGAGTGGGTGTCTATATATTAGAAATGCATGTGCACCATGAGGGGTGTTCAAGTCAAACCGGAACTTTTCATTGTGCAGAATAACAGAACACAGTTATGAGAGTAAAATCTACATTTATTTCTCTATATAATCCCCCGCTACACTAATACACTCATCTCAGTGTTTACTAGGTACCGTCATGGTAAAAAGTTTTCTCAGTACGCCGGATCCATGATTGGACTGTCTGCTTCATTTCTGAAGCACCGGCCTCCCAGGAACTCCTTTAATAGCTCAAATAAAATGTAATGGCCTGGAGGACTGTCTGTACCTTGAATATGGCAAGTGGTGTTGGTGAATGATTCAAAGATCAGGAATTCCATGCAGTGAGCGTTCACGGGAACGACTGAAGTGGGCTTTGAGCCACCTTTGCCAGGCTAGTCATTCATGGGACATATAGCGTTCTTCAAAAGGTTTGCACCATTTAAATGTTTTACTGTGGCTAAGAGTCTCATCACCGTACTGTGATTGAAATCTCATGTTATACTTTCAGTCACAAGAAAGTCCCAGTTTGACTTGTAGTTTCCCACACAAAGGCTGAGGAAAAAAGGAATAAAACTACGTCTCAATTTTTAAATGCATTTTTGTTTTTTTTAAGCTAGCTTCACGCAATTCAAAACAAATGTTAAAACCTGGTGACACCTGGCAAGCCAGGATAATATTACATCAAACACATTTGTTTAAAGTGAACTGTTACACTGTATGATGGTTGATTGTACATTGCTGACTCTCTATCGCCAATCACAGGGTTATTCAAGCTTTAAAAAATCACTACAAAACACCAGATAGCATAACGTGTGTCAAGTTTTGTTAGTCGTTAATGTTCACAAGCCAATACTTGATTGTATTATGATATAAGATCTGTGATCAGATACCTGGCGTGATCAAAAACATGAAAGTTCTCCTATGTCTGTCAGCTTAAAACTGTAATCTAGAAGTATTACTGTTAACTATCTGCTGCTTATAAGGCAAGAATTAATGTAGACCTAACTAAAGTTCTCTCCCTTTTAATATTTAAAAAGAAATCTGGCTATACCCTATAGGTCTCTAATGAACTCTTAGAAAAAATAAAGAAAGAAAGAAAACAGATTTCGCATTTTTAGCTGAATTCTTTCTTCCTTGAGAGAAGCTGAACCTCACATAGCTACTCCTTCAAATCATTAAATCCAGATCCGAGCTCCTCTTGAGGCCGTGAAGTACCGCGGCATATCTCCAGAGTAAAGCAGACGCTAGGCTGCGAGCCTGACTTCATCTCTCCTGCTAAAATAAGATTGTCTTACTGCGCAGCACCCATCCCCCACCTCCTGAGGGGATCGCTGGCTAATATTCAAAATCTAATTTGCTAACAGAAGCTTTCGGGCAGAGGAGGGATATGGAGTGAAGGGAGGAAGGGAGGGAGGTGGTGTGGAGAGGGTGTAATTGAATTTCCTGTCTTATATTTGAATTCTGTCAGATGTTATGCCTCGACATATTCTTCAAACGGGCGATAACTCAATCTCCCGGTGTCATCTCGCTTCACCGTGCGGCTCTCTGACAAATATCAAGCATTATTTATCACTTCAAGAAGGATATAAGGGTATAGTAGTGACACCAGTTTAATTGTAAAAGAGGGCTTATCTGCCCAGATCTGAATAAAGTAGACGGGAAGAAGGATGAGGAGTGGACGGTTTGGCAGACGCGATGAATCGTGGGTCGTGAGACTTCTGCGTCTCACCGCTGACTAGGACTATCTTAGCGTGCCCCCCCACACACACACACTGCGTGGTTTATCTGCTGGGTCAAGGATCCTGAAGAGCAGTATATCAAAAAACTGCCTAAAGGAAGCTGGCACTCTCTGATAAGAAACTCATCACATCTGCTGAAGTGAGAAGACTAGTTTGTGTGCTGTATATAAAACAATCGTGTCTCTTCATTTCCATTTATAGTGTCTCCTTCATCAGTGTCACTATAAACGGCTCGTTGTCTTGTTTTCGTTATTAATATTATTATTACTCAGGTAACATTAGTATACTTTTTTACTTTACAATTAATTAAATCCCAGTACGTACTAACTTCCCATACTGCATGATGCTGTATAATGTAATCCTAGTACACGCTGTTAAGCTACCAATCAGAAAACACACAACGGCAGCGATCTGGATGTGTTTCATAAGTATTTACTACAATCAAAGTAAAACCAGCCACAAACTCAACCACAAACCAGAGGAGAGACTACTGCATCTTCATGTAATAAAAGTTAGCTGATCGTAAACTTAAAACTCAGCATGATAAATTCTTTACTGACAGCAAAAAATGCCTGCTGTTAGACGTGTTCATATAACAGCTCTTCCTTAGGATGGAGTATTGACAAGATCTGCTAAAATCATTTGAACGCAGTGAAAGCAACAAAATGCTTTTTAATTATGTATTTTTGTATAATGGTTGATTAAACAAACAAACAAACAAACAAACAAACAAACACTACTTCTACCATTAGTATTATTATTAGTAGTAGTAGTAGTAGTAGTAATAGTAGTAGTATTATGATTCCACAAAGTATTGATGATAGATAGATAGATAGATAGATAGATAGATAGATAGATAGATAGATAGATAGATAGATAGATAGATAGATAGATAGATTTTTTTATGTGAAGTTATTCCTGACTATTCCTTATTATTATTATTCGTTATTAAATAGCAACCAAAATTGGCAACCCATTTTTTTCTCAGCATTTGTGTGGGAAACAGCAAGAAGTGTTCAAGTCAAACAGGGACTTGTGAAGAAATGTCTTGTGAATGAAGGAGTAATATATTAAGTAATATACTTTAATAATAAAAACAACAACAATAATAATAATAATAATAATAATAAAACGTTTTATCAATTGATTTCTTTCAACTCTCAACTGTCCGAATTGAAACTTCACTGCAACCCTACTCAGCTAAATTTTATTTATTTAGCTATCTAAAGCACCCTAACCAAGGCTCAATAAGTTGTTCCATTACATCCCTGATTAATTAATACTAACCAGGTTACCTCTTCTGCACCAGTATCTGTCCAAAAAGAGCTTACTTATACTTAAAATAAAGAACTTATTTAAATGAGCTTTCATTCTCCCAGCTTAATCTGGTAATGAGAAGTAGTTTCGATGGATCCTTGATTCAAGCTAATAGTCTCCCATGTCGAGCAAATATGCACATTGGAAGTGAGAGATGAAGTTTTCTTTTCTAAACAATTAGTCAGTTATTGTGACTCATTCTCCACTAGAAAACACAAGGCCAGGATTCCCCAGCAACCCTCACTGTAGAGTATTTGTGCAAACAATCTTCTCATGTAGATTTATTACTCAGGAAATCAGATTTGTCTTTGAATCACTCCTAAAACCCAGTCACTCAGCACTTCAGGAGACAAATTTTAGCCAGATGTTTTTTTTTCCCCCCTCACTAGTGTAAATACATGTGTCTGTTCAGGCTTCACATGACACCCAAAACCCAACCCAGTGCTCGAGAGCGTTAGAGAAATGTAAGCAGAAGGACTGAATACCTCAAATTCAGCATGCTTGTGGACATCCTCAGCTCGCTGGCGGTTCAGGATAAACTCGGCCTCATTGGCCACGCGCACAATGTGGTCCTTCATGGCGTGGCACAAGAGTCTGGCACAGAGAGAAGAAAAGCTCCAATAAAACATTCATACAATGAATGAAGTATTTAAACCTTGGGGAAGTTTACTGTTACATAAAGCTGTTTTACTACTACTACAGTACTACTACTACAAATAATAAAAAAAGAAAATAATAATAATAATAATAAAGTAAAAAATCTGTCAGAACAACAGCATAAAGTATATTAAAATTCCTACATCAAGAAGTTAAAAATCTTTGTTGACTTAAACTGGTTTGTTTGTTTGTTTGTGTTAGTTAAAATATTTATTTTTTGTAATAACTCTTGCTTAATCTAATGTTGACAATTGTTCACAAGAACCAAAATCTACTACTATTTTTATTAATATAATGATCAGTACCATTGATGTGATGATAGTGAATCTTAGAATTAGGGCTAAAATAGTTCACAGGGGACACATTTACACCAAAAACCGATTTTCCATGTTGTAACATAACATGTTTTTTATATATTGCTTAACTTATTAAAAAAAATTGTTAATTAGTAAGAATGTAATAATTATTGATTCATGTTGTGTACAATGAATATAGGTTCTAAATAACTGTGTAATGTAAAAAATTGCATTAAATAAATAAAAAAATAGAAATTGGACTATATTTATATTTAATAATAATTATAATAAGAATAATAACAACTATTATTATCATGATGATTGTTGTTGTTATTTTTATTATTATTATTATTATTATTATTATTTATAACACATTTGTATATGTTTTTAATTGTAATAAACAGTACAATATCAATCTGAAAAATTATTTACAGATTTGCAAAAATTAATATTAACAAAAAATGGTAATGATTATTTGTTTTATCATTAATTAATTTAATTGAAGACAACTTATTTTTAAACTAACTCATTCAATGCACATCTCTTGTCATGCATAATAATTAAAATAAAAAACTTTTCCAGTTTTACTAAAACTGCAAAGTCTGTAAAACGTGTACAGTACCTATTGCTAAGATTCTGACACCAGTTACACCATCACATTGTTGTTTAATTCAAAATGCTCATTTATTACAGCTCAAAGTCTCCGGTGTCAAGATTACACCCTATTTTACACGTCATTAAGCTGACGATTGGTATAATTGTGTTTCTCCCGCACATGATACTGAGGGTGATTTCTTTTTATGGCTCGTTTGAGGTTTAATTCATAACTGCATTCATCAATCTCATACAGCACATGTCCTGAAATGTTGACAGGCACTGAATTACCTTTTTTAGGCTTGACAAGGAAACAAGCTGTGAACCTGTAGTCTGTGCTAATAATAAGAGGGATGGAATAAAACTAGCACAGACATTCACGGCTTCTGCATGGACAGTGGAGTTGAGCACAATTGGCATTTTTGTGTTACATGACACATTATTTATTCATAAAGAAGCCAGAGGGGTTTTTAAATTGGTATCAACTGATTTTTTTTTTACTAACATAGGAACAGTAAGTTTTTATGAGAATTTTTATTGTCATGAATCCTTAACTATTAATGTATTTTAAAATACCTGTATATGTGCTGATCAGTCATGACATTAAATTCATCAACATAAAAACTACCAAGGGTTTGGGTTCCCCTTGTGCCACCAGTTGGCTCCGCCCACTTAAGCTTTTTCTCCACAGGGCCTCTTTGGGTGTCCTGTTTTGTCTGGCACCAGGAGGTTGGCGCCGGATCTTTTGGGTGCTGTGTGTTGTGAGGTGGGAACTCCATTGATCAGATTGTTTGTCTGGAGCATCCCATCAATGCCCAATTGGATTGGGGTTTGCGGAGTTTGGCAGATCAGTGAATATACAGTAAACTTATTCTGCTTCTTGTGTACTTGAATTCTTGTCTCTAAAAGCCTGTTGAGTGTTACCAAGCCTACTAACTAGTAAATGTGCGGTAGACAATTTACAGTAGGTTGTAAAACACAGTCAGTATACACAAAAGTACACTACAAGTTCCAACACTGTAGCAAAAGATCATTCAAGATTCAAATCTCTCATACACTGAAATAGATGATTCATGTGTATAAATACTAAGTGTAGAATTTCCACTCAAGTAAAATATGTAAGGTGAACAAAAATGTTTTTTTTTTTTCACAAAAAGGGTGGTCAAAATGGGTATGTCAAGGTTAAACTAATTAAATAGGATTAAGTAAATTACTTAAGTGGCATTAGACCACTGATCGGAAGGTCCCAGGTTCAAACCCCAGCACCACCAAGTTGCCATGCGCCAAAGCCCATAACCCTCAATTGTTCAGATGTAAAATAAATTATTTAAAAAAAACGGTATCCGGAATGACGTTTTTTTATATATATATATTTTTTACATCTGAACAATCTGAGTGCCAAATACTCAAATGTAAATATGTTAAAACTACATAAGAACAGAATCCGTTTTTGTGTACACTGAAAAATATTTTGAATAAATCAAATATAAATTGCCATTTAATACTTAAAAAATTATAATTAATAATTACATTTTAAGAAATAATTTCTTTAAAAAAACGAAAGAAAAAAAAAACAGGGATCAGTATAGTAAGTGTTGTTTTACATGATGGTTTGACTGAATGTAGAATTTCTATATTTTTAGTAGATTGATAGTTATATTCTCTGTATAAACCCTCACTAAACACACATCTATGAAAGGTTTACTGTGGCCTTTGTGAAAATCATTGCTTTTAGGATTAGTTCATGAAATTAGGCACAAGAGATAAAATTTCATTATTATACCGAATATACCTCACTTGAGAAGCTTAGATAAATATAAGTTAAATTTGAGCGTTTTAGCCTGCACAAATGGCTTTAATATTTATCTACTTTCTCTCATTTATACTGCAATTTTTCAATTTACTTTTATGGAAAAATTCAACATGAGGGTGTTTATGGCCACTGTGTATACTTGTAAAGCATTTTATTATGACATTTTTAGAACCAGATTGGAATTTTAGTGTAATTTTATTACATGGTCTTGTGATTTAACTTTTCTCCCACCTAATTAATCAGCTTTAGTGGGGCACAGTTACAAAGTTAAAGTTAAATTTTGAAAATTATAAAAATATATATATATATGGAATTGCGTTTCATGAAACTTACAGTATGTCTGCTTGTGTTCTTGAATATTTTGCCTACTCTGTCAATTCCAATATAATCCTAATAAACCAATACAAATGTTTCATTATGTCTACGAATAGCACGCATTCCGGCTTCTTAGTTTGAAAAACGGAAACATTAACCACATTTAAGATGGTTTCGGACTGCCAGATGATTTTCCAACATAAATTCATTTGTGGTGTAATTTCAAAAGATGACAGATCTGCCTGAAATTGCATCCCATTGTCTGTTTCACTTCAACCAGAAATCGGTCATTAGAGCCCCTGACAAATATGGAGCTTTACTCAGAACATCAGCCACAAACAATAAAGACAACGAGGAAACAAAAAGAAAACACACCATGATTTTGACTTTACACATTAGCCAAAGCCTACATACAGTACTGTGGTGACATGATTTAAACAATATTCCAAGATGTTCTACTTTTTCCTGGATTGATGGACATCAACAAAATTCAAATAGTAGGTGAAATGTGATGGGATGCTTTTTCACAATAATTATACTGAACGAGATACCACCAAGACTGCTTTTTATACTCTGTATACAATTATATCATGCCCTGTAGGCTTGTGTGAGTGTGTGTGTGTTTAGTGAATTGTAAATGATTATCCTCATATCCTGCTGTATGCTTTATTATAACAGTGTTACAGTAGAGCTGGTGAAAACAAAGAGGACAGCAGGACAGGTGTCTCACTACAGATGTACAGTGGGGAGAGTGATAGACGTGCCAGCACCCTGGACAGCGCATGTCACTGTTCACTCATGCTCTCTGAAAAGAGTGTGTGTGTGTGTGTGTGTGTGTGTGTGTGTTTGTGTTTGTGGGTGTGTGGGTGTGTGTGTATGTGTGTGAGGGGACAGATGGGTCAACAGATGGATATCCAGGCTTAGCTAGGCCTGATCAGCTCTGCAAAAAGAAAAAAAAAAACAATGCCCTGATGCACACACACACACACACACACACACACACACACACACACACACATACACTTTTGTGTTACTATGACAATATTATGACAATATGTTGTTACTATAAAACACTATGGTGTTACTAGGACACACTATGGTGGGGCTTTGATGCACGATGGTGTTACTATGACAATATGATGTTACGATGTTACACATACAGTGTTACTATAATACAGTAGGGTTACTGACACTACACTATGGTGTTAATATGATACAATATGGTGTAATGGTGATAAACTATGATCAGTGTTTCCCACACATTGAGTATAATTGGGCGGGTCAATATACCCCGCCCCCCCCAGTATATTGGTGACCACCCAAGTATATATGTGAACCCTTCTTAAAAATCTGTGCATCAGTTCCCTCTCATGCTACTGGAATAAACAGGTACAGGAGCGGTAGCGTGAGAGCGGTGTACTGAGACACAGCGGATGCCAGCTGCTGTAAAAAGTTTAGGAAGGCCCTAGTGACGGTTGCACATGAACAGGCTGCTCTTAAAAATGATTAAAATTAAATATAATTTTTTTTAAAAACATGGGGGGGGGGCACAATAATAATAATAATAATTATTATTATTATTATTATTATTATTATTATTATTGTTATTATGTCACAGGAACAAGCAAAAACAATCACTGAAAACCCGGGTATATGTATAATTACTTTACATTTATTATTAAGTCTTGTTGTATAGTTGGTTAAAATTAAATAAAATTCTATTTAAAGCCTTCTTTATATATAAAATGCTGACCTGTTCTGAGGGCTGCCACCGCAAGTATATTTCATACCTGTGGAAAACACTGACTATGGTGTCACTCTGACAGTACGGTGTTGCTTTGATCCACTACAGTGTAAATATGATAAGAGTATGATGTTGCTATGATACAGTATGGTGTGAATTATGACGAATTATACTATGATGAAGTACAGAGCTGCTATGACAAATTATAGTGTTATTATGATACATTATGGTATTATAATACTATGTTACTACAACGCACTATGGTGTTACTATGACACACTATGATAAATAATGTGTTACTTTATATTTACTGTTGGTTTTACTATACTAAATTGATAATGCTATGATACGCTATGATGTTACTATGCTATTATACACTGTAGTGTAACTATACTACAGCATGATGTTGCTGTAATACAGTATGTTGGTATTATGATACAATGCAGTGTTTAAATGATACAATGTGATGTTGCTATGATAATAAGGTGTTGCTATGTTACACTACGGTGTTACTTTGACAAGTTATAGTGTTGCTATGATACACTACGGTGCTACTCTGATAGTATGCCGTTGCTTTGATACACTACAGCGTTTCTATGATAAAGTATAGCGTATGGTAATAATATGAAATAACATTATGTTGCTATGAAAATATGATGTTGCTATGATACACTTTGTATTACGATTTCTCAGTAATATTTTGCTGACACTTTGGTGTTTACTAATTTGACTTGGATAAAGATTATGATATGATGTTATTCTGGCAACCTATCTTGTAAATATGACACATTACGATTTTATGACACACTATTGTGTTATTATGACTGAGGTCAACAATGTTTGCCAGCAACAAAAATGTGGCAACTTTGGAGGCGCAAACTCTTTAGAAAAACTTAACAGTTGCGAAACTTTATTCTAAATACACAAAACTGTCCCAACTTAAATATTAATCTAACCTTTGCTCTGACTACATGTCAACACCTTGACTACTAAACACAAATAAAAAATAAATAAAAAAATCAGCAAAAAGAGATAAATGTGTAAATCTTTGTAGTAATTATTAAGAAGATTGTCATATCAGGAGTTAATAATGTGAAGGCAATTAATAAAGCTGGTATGTCATTTGTTTCTTAAGTTAACTGTGGATAATTACATTTGCAATGGGTTGCCAGATCTGCCTGATTGAATCAGTTTGATGGGACATTTCAGCATAAAAAAAAGCTTTATTTTATGACATCTTCTAGCAAACCTACATACAGTACAATGCTCCAAGCAACAAACATGGTGCCAGTTTACACCTGATCTTGGAAAGCACAAAATGACCAAAGCTAACTGATTAAAACTGTAGTTCACTTTCTGTTTCGTCCCATTTTGTGCAGTTTTTCCACTGTATGTTTTATGCATATGCACATGTATGAGGGAGGAACCATTTGCGCTTTACACTTAACCTTAGATATACGTTTACGGTTATGCGTTCAGTTTCATACAATTATTACCTGAACAAATCTTTATGTCATAAAACATTGTGCTTAATTTATTCCATATTTGGATTTTGCAAACATGGTCACTCTTTCAGATTAGCGTAACGGTTTACACAACGTAAATATTACTAGTCAGGAAAGTTTTATTTATTTGTTTTTTTATTTATTTACCTTTTACCTACTCTTTGACTTAGTAACTTATTAATTTATTAATTATAAATGTATATCTTTTTTGTATATGGACCTGGATGAATAGGAAAAAAATTATAACTTATATAACTTATATAACTCTAGAGCATGACTTATGTACTTAATTCTTGACTGTTATGTGCACTTACATCTATTTTGTATATTTCTGATCTGATCTTGTCAACCCTGCACATTCGATAAGTGTTAATTTTTGGGAGTATTACCTTCCTTCATTGATTAGCTCGATAAAAGCCAAGCCAGCGTTCTTCTGTATGGAATTCTGCCATTCCTAGGGGGGGAAAAATGAACATGGTTTTCAGGTGTGACTGAACAGTTTAATACTAATACTCTAGACTTGGCTTTAGAGCTATGCTAGCATTTTCAAAACATTTGTACTTTTCCAGCTCATACCCTAAACCCATCAACAACACATTACTGGTTCTAATTTCAAAAAAAAAAAAAAATTGAAACAAGTAACACATCCGTGAGCAAAAGCACAGAGTTCCTGTGAGACCGGGCATCTTTTTCATCCTGTGAGAACAGATCCATAAACACTAGAGAGACATAATTGTGGAGTGAAATCGTATCCCCTCGCCCCTTAAATACAGCCATTTCCTCCCTGCATGCACGAAGTGACAGACCACTGAAGACTTCCATCCAGAGGCCCTTCTGGCTCCACTCGCCCGGAGAGCTGCTGGGACCTGCGGCAAGTTTTATTCACTCTGTCTCTCACACACAAACACACAAAGACACAGAACATGGGTCTGGAGCTGATTAAGAGGCCGTTTGGGAGCTCACTCTGGGAAAACTCTGCCGGCAGGCAGATGTACACAAAAACACAGAATACATGGCAAAGTTATCTTTATAAAACATCGTTCCAGAGATCCAACTGTCCATCACAGAGGCTCCCCCCCCCAACGCTCCGGAGAGAGGGCATGGCCAGAGAGTGTGTTGACTTTGGACAGCACTCATCTGTAGAGCCAAATCCTGTTTTTGTGCTTGATACCAGCTCCATTTGTTGGGCTCCGTATCGCAGAGATAGAGCCTTATGGTGTATCCTATAAGCATTCAGTCAACACACAGGACATATGCTGATAATACTGAGAAGAGGCAGCTACACATGACAACAGAGAGAGGCTATATAACATGTTGAATGTCATCTTTGTTCTCCGCTGTAGTGGGCACAGTGGGAGGGCCACAGAAATAGTTCACATTACTGAGTGTGCTCATAGTTGGCAGACGGCTGCAGATGTCAATTGTTTTAATTTATATGTTAGAGATGTATTTAATTAATAATCTTAAAGATTTTCATGTTTTCCGTTAAGTCACTATCACTGAATGAGGTAACACACTATGATTGAGCCGATGGCCCACTGATGGAAGCCCAAGTTGCATTTGCAGTATTACGCAAATTAGTTTAAAGTTATTAAAAATTAGTTTATTAAACAAACAAAAAATTAGTCTGTGGCGACATTCCCGGGAAAAATATCACAGTTATGCTGCGTTCAAGACAACTCGGAACTCGGACGTTCCTAGTTGAGATTCCCGACTTCCGACATCATTGCGTTCATGCAGCGTTCACAACTCTGGGGGGAAAAAATGGATGCCCGAAAGAAGTTCGCCATATTATGGCTCACTGCGGAGTACAACAAATTTATGCAGCAGCAGTTTATTCAAGAGAGGAGACGATGTAGGTGATTAGATACATAATTTCCATTAGCTGCGTTTCCCATCATTATACACAAATCTGTAACATTAACTATGCTGCGTTCAAGACACCTCGGAACTCTGGAAAAAACGAGCTCCGACCTGTAAAAAACTAATTTAACAGTTCTCTAACACGGGAAATACAGGCCGGAAACTCTGGTATCATTTTTGAGCTCCGGGTTTGTTGACGTTTTAAGACAATTTGATGTGTAATTATGCAATATGTGTTTGTATCATTTATATTTCACTCTGATTATGGCAATATGTGGTATTTAACAGCTATATATGGCAAACTTCTTTCGCATCCATTTTTTTTCCCGGGGAATCTGAACTTGAACGCAGCATTATATTGGCCCCCTGAAGGAATCTGCAGCATTAGCTACTCTTGTGGTTAGCTAACGTTAAAAGTTAGAAATGTATTTTCATTCTTACCATTAACAATTCTTACTGCCATGTTAGATTGTGTTACTGACAACTCGGATACACCGGAGCTCAAAAATGAATTTCCGACCTTTATTTCCGAGTTAGAGAACCGCTCATTTTTATCTCGAATTCCGAGGTGTCTTGAACGCAACATTAATGACCGTTTTCCATCACCCAGCAGTGGTTGGTCCGCCAGAGAGGCGGAGTTAACGCAACAGACTCGCTCTTCAACTCACTTGTGTATAAAGCATTATTTTTTTTACAGTTTATGGTGTGAAACGGTGTAGGATCCTGTTTTTTTTCCGGTCTCTCACCGGACATTGGCTCACCAGTGCAGCCAAAGAGAACGAAACGGGGGTTTTCGAGATTGTAACATTAAAGTAAGCACCATGTTTATAATTTCTATTCAGACTTTCAGACTCTATTTCAGGTCTATCCCCAGAAGAAATGTGTCTGAAATAGGTAGTTTAAGATGTGCAGAAATACACTTATTTGCTGTCTTTCTGAGAGTAAGATGAGAAGATTTATATCAACCATAAGTCTGTGTGTTAAGTACTGGGCTAGAGTTAGCCTAGCTTAAAAAACCTGAGGAGGAAACGGCTAACGTTAGCCTGGCTCTGTCTAAAGTTAAAAGTATGGCTGCTAACAGCTCTAACGTTTCACCCCAATGGTTCTCAAACTGGTGGCCATGACAAGGAGGGAAAATGTGGAATACAATTAAATTTGAGTGAATGATTATTGGGGCAGCAATAAACAAACGAGTGCTTTCATGCTAGCAAGGCTAGCTAGACTCAGGTTAGCAACATTTGTAAAGACAGAAAAATGACATGTAAAGCAAAAAGTCAGTCAAAACCAGACATCTTACTCTCAAGTTCACTGTCAATGTAGTGGTGGTCAAAAAACCTTTGGCAGTTTGGGCAAAGTTGAATTTGCTTTTTTTGTTGTTGTAATTTTCACAGTCTGTAAATGCATCAACATGTTAAACCTTAAGCCGGAGATATACTTGCTTTTAACTACACAAACGCATGGCGGATGCCTCGGGTATGCTGCTTCTGTTTGGACAGTTGGTTGTGTACGTACATTAATAATATGAATTTTCTGAACATGTGGTTTAAAAGCAAGTATATCTCCGGTTTATACAGTTTGTATGGCTAATTTATCAGCAAACAATAGCCTGTGTAGACTACAGAACAGTGATACAGAGCAACATCAGCATTCATTTAAAATTTGGTCTCTCAATACCCAAACAAAGTCAATATTCACTATTAGCTCTGTTTTTGGTAATATATATGTGTGTGTGTATATATGTATATATATATATGCATCTCTTGTACAGTACAGTGGGTTTATTAGAGCTTTTTTTCCAGCAATGTAGCTTAAAAGTATTGGGTAAAAAAAAAGTTGTTCCAAGGGCCCCAAAATTGTCCTTTGCACATTTCTTTTTATGTTCATGTTAAATAAGTGCACATGTTAATTGATGAGGTTTGGAGGAATTGAAGGCATATGTTTAACTTCAGACAGAGCCAGGATAGTTTATCCCTGCTCCCAGACTTCATGCTGTGCTTCATACTTAAATCTTTTCAGCTCACTCTCGGAAAGAAAGCAACTATAGCGCATTTCCCAAAATGTTGAATTATTCCTTTTAGGTTTGGAGCTTAAATTATAAATGTAAATGATTACGAGACCAAGTCGTCCAAACATGGGCAGAGGAATGTTATTCCTCAAGCTTCTGGGTTGTATACTTGAGATGCATTCCTCTCATTTTAGAGTCTAAAGGGTCCTACCTCAAGACCATCTGCTGCATCTCCCCTAACCCTAACCCCCTGCTCCGTGTCCCCCTGTGTATACACACTGCAGCTGTCTGACCCATCACAGGCTGTCACACAGCTAATGGTTCTAAACCAACTCTAAACTCTTTTAAGTGGCTTTACAAATGGCAAATAGCTCAGGATCTCAGTGGTTTTCCCATAAATGTGTGGCTCATGTGGACTTGGACTACCATTTGGGGCCAAAACTTTTTATCTTTTTTCTGTGTGCACCAAACCATTTGCATCTGCATTTTCAGGATGTGTTTACATTGAATGTTTATATCAGGGGTCTCAAACTCAAATTGACTTGGGGCCACTGCTTGTATTGTTGTCTCATAGTACTTCAACAAAGTACTACAAGAAAGTGTAATATTCTGAAATTGTACTTTTTTTATTTCCGTTCCAGGCACTTTTGACCTTTGACCTTTGCCATTATTTCATGCCAAACTAAACATATATATATATTTTAATTGAGTGATTTTATTGAAGTTGTATGTGAATGGGGTAGTTTAAATTGGTAAAAAAACGTCTAGAAAAAATTAATTAATTAAAAAATCATCTGCGGTCCAGATTGTATTATATATTTGACATCATGTTGCGTCACATCAAAACATTACGACTTCTTTCTCATAAAATTGCGACCCTTTTCTGTAAACATCACGATTATTTTCTCATAAAATTTTGTTTTTTTCTTGAAACATTATGACTTATTTCTCTAAGCATTCCAAACTTTTTTCTCATAAAATTGTGAGTTTTTTCTTGAAACATTCTGACTTTTCTTTTTTTAAAGTCTGGGTCTGGTATGGGTCTGGTGTCAGCGTCTGTGACTGTGGGTCAGGGAAAGGGTCTTGCAGGAAGAATCAGTGCTGCTGTTCACGGGGTGTTTCACATTAGCTGGCTACAGAAGCATGTCTTTGTCTCACAGCCCATCTGTGAATAAATCAAAGGAAAATGTGAATCACAAGAAAGCATACAGTGCTGTTTGTCTGTGGAATGTTCCGTCTTGCATCGATGTCCGGTTAACTGAGTGGAACAAGAAGGTCAAACTATGGAGCTCTTACAGACTGCTGTTGTACGCCTCATTGAATGGTCCTGCTTCAAACGTTCAAAGATGTTCAAAGGGCTCTGTGTGTGTGTGTATGTGTGTGTGTGTGTGTGTGTGTGTGTGTGTGTGTGTGTGCGTGCGTGCGTGGGTGTGTGTGTGTGTTGGGTGGGAGGGGTCATGTC